>SSNP01000019.1:5686140-5799607 GCA_006937955.1 Pachypanchax playfairii
ACATCAGAAACTTTCAAATTAAAAGTTCTTCTAGCTGAGAGAGCAGGAATTCCTCCGTCTGTCGCAACTACAGTGATGTTATATTCTGAAACACTTTCACGGTCTAATACAGAATCTGTTACCAAAGTGTAATAATTTCTTAAATTGGACTTGATCTTAAAAGGAGCGTTTTGTTCTATTTTACAGGTAACTTGTCCGTTCTCACCTGAATCCAGGTCTTTGACATTAATAATACCGATAGTTGTACCAGGAGGAGAGTCCTCTGACACAGGACTAGTGAATGACATCACACTTATTACAGGAGCGTTATCATTTACATCAAGTACTTCAATCACTACTTTACTAGAATCTGTCAAACCACCCTGATCTTTTGCATCAATCCTAAGTTCATATTTTTTATCCTTTTCGAAGTCGATGGGACCCGAAACAGACATCACACCAGAAAATTGATCTATTGACAATAAATCAGCAATATTGCCTTTCGCGTTTGATAGCCAGTACGTGATGAGACCATTTGATCCACTATCTGCGTCAGTAGCATTAACAGTAAGGACAAAGGTGCCAGCTGCTGCATTTTCTGTAACAGTCGCCTTGTAAACAGACTGATTGAAGACAGGTGCATTGTCATTCGCATCTAAAACCCTTATATTAATATTTACTGTACCGGATCTTTGTGGGCTGCCACCATCCACCGCTATAAGCTTTAAAGAAAGACGGGGAACGTCCTCTCGATCCAGTTGCTTTTGCAGCACCATCTCTGCATATTTACTCCCATCTGGATTTACATGCTGCTTTAAAATAAAATTATCACTGGGAGTTAAAATGTAGTTTTGCAGTCCATTGGTACCAACATCTGGATCATCTGCACTGTCGAGCGCAAATCTCGCTCCGAGATTTGCGGACTCGCTAATCTCTAACATGATGTCTGTTTTCTTAAAAACAGGAGGATGATCGTTTACATCTAAGACTTCTATTGTAATTGTATGTAGCTCCGTCGGATTTTCTAAAATCATTTCAAAACTGAAACTGCATGGCGTTACGTCTCCACACAGCTGCTCTCGGTCGATTCTCTCATTCACGACAAGAATCCCTTTGTCTGCCTTCAGCTCGGTGTACTGGATGCTTTCCCCTGTCACGATCCGGGCCCGACCAGAACGGAGCCTTTTCACATCCAAACCTAGATCCTGTGCTACATTACCGATAAACGAGCCCTTCTTCTGTTCCTCAGGAATCGAATATCGAATCTGTCCGGAGACAAAACGAAGCGAAAAAAGGAACAAAAAAAGGATCCACTGAAAGCGGAAGAAAGAACGCAATTTCAGAGCGGCTTGCTGAAACGCCATGACAGAAGCAGATAATTCTGGACGAAAATTGGACAATATGTAAAACAAAAACACTATATATTCAACTTGAACCCAACATCCACGTTCACATGTGCGTTTTGTTCCTCATGAAGGTAAAACAAATATCCGTCAGGAAATATACAATCCGCCCGTGCTGGAGTTCGAAGCATCTGTGCCGATGAGCTTGCAGATACTTCACCAATCAAATGTAAGAAGAAAAAAAAGAGATATGCAGCTTAGCTTGTTAAACAGCGTCCCTTAGAGTTCAACCACAGAACGCCAGTAAAATGCATCTACAAATTAGGAATTATATTTTGATGAAAACGATTGACTTATGGTTGTTTATATAAGTGGATTTAAAGGCGATATTAACAAAATTAGCAGCAAAACTTAAAACGAAAAAAGAAGAAAAGATACAATTTAAACTAACAAGGATGAATAGTTGAAAAACAAAAAAATCATGAAAAAGGTGTGTGGTGTTTTTTTAAACTGTACATAATAGGAAGTTTATTAAAAAAATTCAAAGTTAAAGGACCCCCCCCCCCCACACACACACACATACACACACAAACGCACACACGCTCAGAAACAAAAACAAACAAAATAAAAAATAAATAGGCCTAATAAAATTTAAAAATTAAATACAAATTTTGGGTCTGAAGCACCGCACTTCTGAAGTGAAGTCACTGATTATGAAAGGGTGAGAAAGATGCAGAAGTTTCTGAACTAACCTCTAGAGGTGAATCAGGTTCATCCAAGATGTTCTTCTCACTCTGTATCCGCTGCATGGTTCCTGTAGAACTGGGGTCCATTATCAACACGTTCTGACTAGCAGCTCTGCCGAACTTACAGTCACTCTTTCTGGAGTCAGTCGTCCTGCACACCTCGTAATTGTACACATGTGGGAGAGTCCCTGTCCCCAAAGTGTCTGAGTAACGTGGTGGATAATATGGAATNACAGGGAGGTTGGAGTGATACAGGATGCGAGACTGTCTCCATCTGTAGATCTTCACCGAGATAATAACCACTAAACAGGTGATGAAGAGGAAGGAAACTACAGCCAGAGCCAACACTAAGTAAAAAGTCAGGTTGTCATTGTACTCCTTGTCATGTGGAGAGTCTATGAACTCCGACAGCACTTCCGGGAAGCTGTCCGCCACCGCCACGTTAACAATGACTGTAGCTGAACGAGAGGGCTGCCCGTTGTCCTCCACTATAACAGTCAGTCTTTGTTTCACAGCATCTTTATCACTCACTTGACGGATAGTTCGGATTTCTCCATTCTGTAAGCCCACTTCAAACAGCGCCCTGTCTGTGGCTTTCTGCAGTTTATAGGAAAGCCAGGCATTCTGTCCAGAGTCCACATCAACAGCCACCACTTTAGTCACCAGATAGCCCACATCTGCTGAACGAGGGACCATTTCAGCCACCACAGAACCACCGGTCTGGACCGGATACAGAACCTGAGGAGGGTTATCGTTCTGGTCCTGGATCAGTATCTTCACACTCACGTTGCTGCTGAGTGGAGGAGAACCTCCATCCTGCGCTTTGACTACAAAAAGCAGCTGTTTAATTTGTTCATAATCAAACGAGCGAACCGCCTGTATGACTCCAGTTTCTACATTTACAGAAACATATTCAGAAATCGGGGATCCAGCGATGTTACTGTCCTCTAACAGATAAGTAATACGAGCGTTTTGGTTCTCATCAGGATCTTTAGCTCTCAGCGTGACAACAGAAAAACCTGGAGAGTTATTCTCAGATATAAACGCGCTGTAAACACTTTGTGGAAACACCGGAGCGTTATCATTCACATCAGACACTTTCAAATTAAAAGTTCTTCTAGCTGAGAGAGCAGGAATTCCTCCGTCTGTCGCAACTACAGTGATGTTATATTCTGAAACACTTTCACGGTCTAATACAGAATCTGTTACCAAAGTGTAATAATTTCTTAAATTGGACTTGATCTTAAAAGGAGCGTTTTGTTCTATTTTACAGGTAACTTGTCCGTTCTCACCTGAATCCAGGTCTTTGACATTAATAATACCGATAGTTGTACCAGGAGGAGAGTCCTCTGACACAGGACTAGTGAATGACATCACACTTATTACAGGAGCGTTATCATTTACATCAAGTACTTCAATCACTACTTTACTAGAATCTGTCAAACCACCCTGATCTTTTGCATCAATCCTGAGCTCATATTTTTTGTCTTTTTCATAATCAAATTTACTCTTTACATGAATGACTCCAGAATTTTCATTTATTGTAAATAAATCATTAAGAGCGTCATTGTGATCCGCCAAATAATACGTCACAACGCTGTTAGAGCCGAAATCTGCGTCAGTAGCATTAACAGTAGTGACGTAAGTGTCTGTGGGAGAATTTTCTGTGACTGTAGCTTTGTACACTGATTGATTAAAAACAGGTGCATTATCATTAGCGTCAAGAACAGTGACATCAATATTTACGGTACCGGATCTCTGAGGAGTTCCACCGTCCACTGCTATCAGCTTTAATGACAGATTCGGGTTTGTCTCTCTGTCTAAAGGCTTCTGAAGAACCATCTCTGCGTATTTCTTACCGTCTGCGTTTGAATGTTGTTTAAGAACAAAATGATCATTTTCAGTCAAGAAATATTCTTTCAGTCCGTTCACACCCACATCTAAATCTTCTGCACTTCTCAGTGAGAAACGAGAGCCCGCTGTTGATGATTCACTGATTTCGAAATTTAGATTATCTGCTTTAAAAATAGGAGAATGATCATTAATGTCTGTTATCTCAACTGTAATTTGATGAAGCTCCATCGGATTTTCTAAAATCACCTCAAAACTGAAACTACACGGTGTTGTGTCGCCGCAAAGCTGCTCTCGGTCGATTCTCTCCTTCACCACTAAAATCCCTTTGTCTGCCTTCAGCTCGGTGTACTGGATGTTTTCTCCGCTCACGATACGGGCCCGACCAGAACGGAGCCGTTTCAGATCCAAACCGAGGTCCTGCGCTACATTACCGATCAAAGAGCCTTTCTTCATCTCCTCCGGGATTGAATACCTGATGTGTCCGCTCACAAAATGACTCATTAAAGAAACGAGAACCAGAAACAGCAAATCATGTCCGCAGATAAAACGCCATCTTTTCCATCCGCTATGAGCTCGTTTTCCACAGATCATGGTGAACGATGAAAAATTAAATATTTTCTGTAATCCTTTAGAGTTTGTGCAAAATCCAGAGTATAGAAGCCAGCAGAATAGTGATATTTCTCTTTTAGTTTTCCATCCTGAACACGAGTCAAAATGCTTCGTGAGTCGTTTTGAGGAGTATGATGCAGTCTCTTTATCTCTCTTATAGGGGACAATGATGAGGGAGGGGAACATGTGGGAGTGTGCTGGAAATTTTTTATATTGACCAACAGCGTCCCTTAGAGTCCACAATCAGTAATATAGAGTAGATGTTAAAATAAAGAAATATAAAATAACTGAAGATGTGCAATAAAAATATTTTTTACGTTAAATAAAGTGTTTAAAAGAGATTATATGTTTTAAAATCTAATAATGTATACAAATATTTTGTCAGATTATAAAAGAGCAAACAACAAAAATGGCCTTCTCAATAAATAATAAAACAAAAACAAAACACAGACCAAAAAAAGGTGTAACCATTATGAGAATAACCTAGATGTGACTTTCTTCAGTCTTTTTACAGGCAAGCCACAAAAATAAATTTAAATTTTGAATTGATTTATAAACAGGGTAAAATTTGAAAATAAAATTAATGAAAACATCAAATACTAAATGTTATAAAATCCACCAGTTAAATTTTCCACAATTGCAAAGTTTCAAAATGTTTTGAAAATATATATTTCAAAGAATTATGTTTGAATCACGTAATGAAGAACAAAACCTCACTTAGTGGAAATGGTGACAACGTTTAATGACACAAATTAATTTAAAACCAATCCAACAAAGTAAATTTTCTCCATGATATAAACTTGGGTGCTGTCTATGGTTCTGAAAACAGACCATATGAAACACTTTATATCCGCCACAAAAATGAAAACTACTGAGATGACATATGAAAAGTCAAACTTTACATCTCACCACAAAATCTAAAAAAACAGTAGAAAGTATCAATAAAGTGGTGGAGCTAAAGAAGGATTTACTATTAATATTATTTATAATGCATGCAACGTCCCATGAAAGCAGGTTTCCTCTCCCCTCTATAGATTGTGTGCAGATTTTGTAAACAAGGGAAATGGAAGAAAACGGGTGACATAAAAACAATATTTAAGGGAAAAATTATTTAGGTTGTTTAAAGTGGATTCATGTTTATTATCAATAAAGAAACTTGATAATTTTTAAGAAAATCAAAACAAATAATAGAAAGAATTCACCAAGTTGTAAATCCACTATCACAACATGTAGCTAAATTGTTACATCCCTAGAATTAGGATATGAGTAGCATAACAATAAATGATGTCCAAGCAAAATTAAATTACATAGAAAAGTTTCTTTACATATGTGGCTTAAAAACAGTGTAAAAGTAGTAACTAAGGACTGTAATTAAAGGTAACCATACCAATGAAAACGAACCCAACGATAACTCCAAACAGTAAGAAAAAGGCAATACAGCCATCTTCCAAAAGCAGCAACAAACCTCAAGTCAAAAGCAGATCAGTCGACCTGAGCATAAAATGCAAACTCAAAAAAGACAGCTATCACAAACAAACAAAACCAGCACAGCTCATAAGGAGCCACATGACCATTAGCAGCAATAACAGAATAATTGGGAAAAAGATTCTTTGAAATGCTCCTTATGATTAGAGTGAGGACAAATGAAAGCTTTAGTATTTGAAGAAAAAAAGAATGAAAATAAAAACCCTTGAAGCACCAATACGACATGCACGATGTGGATGTAACATTAGTTCAGATAAAAAATTGACAGAAAAAAGAAAAAACCTCAAACAATGATGTGGAGCTGACTTTTATCTGACCTCAAGTACGATACAAAGTGATGCTGTCCGTGGTGCTGAAAAGATAGCAACCAATGCAAAGTTGAAAATAAGAAAATAAAATGAGAATGTTGCCTCACTGACTCTAAAGAATAGGGCGTATCTGGTGCAAAAGATAAAACATCATAAAGGCTTGATTTATATTGAAAACAGAATATATGAAAACCCAAATAAAGCTACAGTTAATAAACTAACCTCTAAAGGAGAATCAGGTTCATCCAGGATGTTCTTCTCACTCTGTATCCGCTGCATGGTTCCTGTAGAACTGGGGTCCATTATCAACACGTTCTGACTAGCAGCTCTGCCGAACTTACAGTCACTCTTTCTGGAGTCAGTCGTCCTGCACACCTCGTAATTGTACACATGTGGGAGAGTCCCTGTCCCCAAAGTGTCTGAGTAACGTGGTGGATAATATGGAATAACAGGGAGGTTGGAGTGATACAGGATGCGAGACTGTCTCCATCTGTAGATCTTCACCGAGATAATAACCACTAAACAGGTGATGAAGAGGAAGGAAACTACAGCCAGAGCCAACACTAAGTAAAAAGTCAGGTTGTCATTGTACTCCTTGTCATGTGGAGAGTCTATGAACTCCGACAGCACTTCCGGGAAGCTGTCCGCCACCGCCACGTTAACAATGACTGTAGCTGAACGAGAGGGCTGCCCGTTGTCCTCCACTATAACAGTCAGTCTTTGTTTCACAGCATCTTTATCACTCACTTGACGGATAGTTCGGATTTCTCCATTCTGTAAGCCCACTTCAAACAGCGCCCTGTCTGTGGCTTTCTGCAGTTTATAGGAGAGCCAGGCATTCTGTCCAGAGTCCACATCAACAGCCACCACTTTAGTCACCAGATAGCCCACATCTGCTGAACGAGGGACCATTTCAGCCACCACAGAACCACCGGTCTGGACCGGGTACAGAACCTGAGGAGGGTTATCGTTCTGGTCCTGGATCAGTATCTTCACACTCACGTTGCTGCTGAGTGGAGGAGAACCTCCATCCTGCGCTTTGACTACAAAAAGCAGCTGTTTAATTTGTTCATAATCAAACGAGCGAACCGCCTGTATGACTCCAGTTTCTACATTTACAGAAACATATTCAGAAATCGGGGATCCAGCGATGTTACTGTCCTCTAACAGATAAGTAATACGAGCGTTTTGGTTCTCATCAGGATCTTTAGCTCTCAGCGTGACAACAGAAAAACCTGGAGAGTTATTCTCAGATATAAACGCGCTGTAAACATTTTGTGGAAACACCGGAGGGTTATCATTCACATCAGACACTTTCAAATTAAAAGTTCTTCTAGCTGAGAGAGCAGGAATTCCTCCGTCTGTCGCAACAACAGTGATGTTATATTCTGAAACACTTTCACGGTCTAATACAGAATCTGTTACCAAAGTGTAATAATTTCTTAAATTGGACTTGATCTTAAAAGGAGCGTTTTGTTCTATTTTACAGGTAACTTGTCCGTTCTCACCTGAATCCAGGTCTTTGACATTAATAATACCGATAGTTGTACCAGGAGGAGAGTCCTCTGACACAGGACTAGTGAATGACATCACACTTATTACAGGAGCGTTATCATTTACATCAAGTACTTCAATCACTACTTTACTAGAATCTGTCAAACCACCCTGATCCGTTGAGTCAATTCTTAGTTCGTACTTTTTATCTTTTTCATAATCAATTTCACCTTTAACGTAAATGACTCCAATTTTTTCATCAATCTTAAACAAATCACCAAGACCACTGTTCCTATCCGAAAAGAAATACGTCACAATGCTGTTAGAGCCGAAATCTGCGTCAGTAGCATTGACAGTAGTGACGTAAGTGTCTCTGGGAGAATTTTCGGTGACTGTAGCTTTGTACACTGATTGATTAAAAACAGGTGCATTATCATTAACATCAAGAACAGTGACATCAATATTTACGGTACCGGATCTCTGAGGAGTTCCACCGTCCACTGCTATCAGCTTTAATGACAGATTCGGGTTTGTCTCTCTGTCTAAAGGCTTCTGAAGAACCATCTCTGCGTATTTCTTACCGTCTGCGTTTGAATGTTGTTTAAGAACAAAATGATCATTTTCAGTCAAGAAATATTCTTTCAGTCCGTTCACACCCACATCTGCGTCTTCTGCACTTTGTAACGAGAAACGGGAGCCACTCGTTGCAATTTCGCTTATTTTAAAAGAGAGAGAATCTGTTTTAAACGTGGGAGAATGATCATTAATGTCTGTTATCTCAACTGTAATTTGATGAAGCTCCATCGGATTTTCTAAAATCACTTCAAAGCTGAAACTACACGGTGTTGTGTCGCCGCAAAGCTGCTCTCGGTCGATTCTCTCCTTCACCACTAAAATCCCTTTGTCTGCCTTCAGCTCGGTGTACTGGATGTTTTCTCCGCTCACGATACGGGCCCGACCAGAACGGAGCCGTTTCAGATCCAAACCGAGGTCCTGCGCTACATTACCGATCAAAGAGCCTTTCTTCATCTCCTCCGGGATTGAATACCTGATGTGTCCGCTCACAAAATGACTCATTACAGAAACGAGAACCAGAAACAGCAAATCATGTCCGCAGATAAAACGCCATCTTTTCCATCCGCTATGAGCTCGTTTTCCACAGATCATGGTGAACGATGAAAAATTAAATATTTTCTGTAATCCTTTAGAGTTTGTGCAAAATCCAGAGTATAGAAGTCAGCAGAATAGTGATATTTCTCTTTTAGTTTTCCTTCCAGAACACGAGTCAAAATGCCTCGTGAGTCGTATTGAGGAGTATGATGCAGTCTCTTTATCTCTCTTATAGGGGACAATGATGAGGGAGGGGGACATGTGGGAGTGTGCAGGAAATTTTTATATTGACCAACAGCGTCCCTTAGAGTCCAAATTCAGTAATATAGAGTATGATAAAGTAAAGAAATATACTTTTTTTCACATATTCAGTTAGTTTATATTTAAGGTGTCTAAAAGGAATTAAACGTTTAAAATTTCAACAATTTGCTTTTGATTTATTTGAAGAAAGTCTAAAAGTAACAAAATTTCGCTCTTAATCAAAACCCCCCCCAAAAAAGTCATTATGAGAAAAAAAACAAAAATCAAACAAACCAGGCGTTTTCTTTTATACTTAAGCAAATAAACAGCAACAACAATAATAATTTTAATTGATTAATAAACAAGCTGTGATTTAAAAGTACAATTAATGACAAAAGCAAGAACTAATTAAGATAAATATCAACAGTTAAATTTTTACATAACTGCAAACTTTCTCCAGGTTTTTTTAAATTATTTTTTAAAAACGTATCTTTTAGAGAATTATGTCTTAATAAAGTAATGCAGAACAAAACATAATTTAGTGGAAATGGTGAACAGGCTTATTGAAATAAATAAAGTAAAAACCAGTCCAAGTACTTAAATTTTCTCAGTGATAAGATTTGGGTGCTGTCTGTGGTTCTGAAAACAGACCATATCATCAACATTCATCACTGTACAGAAAAGTACTGAGATCAAACATGAAAAGTTAAATTTGACATCTCACTAACTCTCAAAAACAGTTGAAAGTATTAATAAAGTGAAAAAGCTAAAGAAGGATTTACTAATGATAATATTATTATTAATAATAATAATACTTTTAAAATCCCTAAATAAAATGCTGCTTTCTAAGCCCTCTATAGTAGACTGTGTGCAGACATTGTAAAAAGAAAAATGGAAGAAAATGGGAAAAATAAAAACATTATTTAAGAGGAAAATTATTTCAAATGTTTAAAGTGGATGCATTTATATTAACAGTTTAAAAAGTTGACAAATGTGTAAGAAAAACACCCAATAAATAACATTAGTTATATGTAGAAAAAATCCACTAACTTTTAACTCCACTATCACAAATGGTAATGGAGTGTACTTGTAAAGCACCTTTCAAGTCAAAGGACACAAAGTGCTTCACACTACAGTCTGTCATTCACCCATTTACACACACTCACGTTTGGAGATAAACTACAAACATGTTGTCTCAAAACCTGTCCTGGGACACAAACTGACAGAGACGAAGCTGCCAGACCTTGCAGACACAGGTGCCATCGGACCCTCTGACCACCATCAAAAAGGCAAAGTAGGTGAAGTGTCTTGCCCAAGGACACAATGGCAAAGAAATATTTTTTTCAAGAGGGAGCAGAATTAGAACCAGTGACCAGTGGCCCTCCGGTTACTAGACCACCTGCTCCACCTCCTGAGCTTCAGCCACCCCATGTACATATCACAGCATGTCGCTAAGTTGTTTCATTCCTAGAATCTGGGTCTAAGAGATGCAAGGGGAGTAAAAGAAATTATGTCAATACAAACAGAGGAAAATTCAATTAAATATATTTTTTTAATTAAAAATCAGTGGAAACAGACATCTTTAAAAAAACAAGTTTGAAAATAGATAAACTAGTCACCAAGGTCTGTAATTAAAGGTAAACATGCCAATGAAAACTAACGCAAAAATAACTCCAAACACTAAAGAACAGGAAATACACCCGCCTTCCAACAGCAGCAAAAAACCTAAAGTCAACTGCGGATCAGTCGACCTGAGCACAAAATGCAAACTTAAAAAGCCCCAGTTATCACCATAAACAAAACCAGCAGAGCTCACAAAGAGCCACATGACCATTAGCAGCAGTAACAGAATAATATGCGAAACATATTTTGAATAGAGTGAAGCTAAATGAAAGCTGCAATATTTTAAGAAAGAGTAAAAAAAAACGATTAAAGCACCAATACGACATGCACGATGTGGATGTAACATTAGTTGAAAGAAAGAATTGACAGAAAATAGAAAAAAGCTCAAACAATGATGTGTAGCTGACTTTTATCTGACATTAGGCAAGTAACAGAATGGTGCTGTCCGTGGTGCTGAAAAGGTACAGCAACCAGAGTGAAGTTGAAAATACGAAAAAAAGAGAGAAAGTTGCTACACTGACTCAGTTTTGTAAGAAGAAAGGGTCTGTGTCTATGGTGTAAAAGATAAAATATAATTAAAACTCAATTTTATATTAGAAAAAATTTATGTAAATTCCAAATGAAGCAACGTTTAATAAACTAACCTCTAAAGGAGAATCGGGTTCGTCCAGGATGTTCTTCTCACTCTGTATCCGCTGCATGGTTCCTGTAGAACTGGGGTCCATTATCAACACGTTCTGACTAGCAGCTCTGCCGAACTTACAGTCACTCTTTCTGGAGTCAGTCGTCCTGCACACCTCGTAATTGTACACATGTGGGAGAGTCCCTGTCCCCAAAGTGTCTGAGTAACGTGGTGGATAATATGGAATGACAGGGAGGTTGGAGTGATACAGGATGCGAGACTGTCTCCATCTGTAGATCTTCACCGAGATAATAACCACTAAACAGGTGATGAAGAGGAAGGAAACTACAGCCAGAGCCAACACTAAGTAAAAAGTCAGGTTGTCATTGTACTCCTTGTCATGTGGAGAGTCAATGAACTCCGACAGCACTTCCGGGAAGCTGTCCGCCACCGCCACGTTAACAATGACTGTAGCTGAACGAGAGGGCTGCCCGTTGTCCTCCACTATAACAGTCAGTCTTTGTTTCACAGCATCTTTATCACTCACTTGACGGATAGTTCGGATTTCTCCATTCTGTAAGCCCACTTCAAACAGCGCCCTGTCTGTGGCTTTCTGCAGTTTATAGGAGAGCCAGGCATTCTGTCCAGAGTCCACATCAACAGCCACCACTTTAGTCACCAGATAGCCCACATCTGCTGAACGAGGGACCATTTCAGCCACTACAGAACCACCGGTCTGGACCGGGTACAGAACCTGAGGAGGGTTATCGTTCTGGTCCTGGATCAGTATCTTCACACTCACGTTGCTGCTGAGTGGAGGAGAACCTCCATCCTGCGCTTTGACTACTAAAAGAACCTCTTTTATTTGCTCATAATCAAACGAGCGGACCGCGCTGACAACACCAGTTTCAGAGTTTAATGACACATATGTAGAAACTGGATTACCTCCGACCTGCGTGTCTTCGAGCAGATACGAGATCCTTGCGTTTTGATTCCAATCAGAGTCTTTCGCCCTCACAGCAAATATAGAAAATCCAGGTGGATTATTCTCGGTAAGGAATGCAAAGTATTTATTTTTATCAAATAAGGGCGCGTTATCGTTCACGTCAGATATTTTAAGATTTAACTGAGTTGAAGAAGAAAGGGGAGGAGATCCAGAGTCTGTAGCTGTTATTGTGATGTTATATTCAGGGATCGATTCTCTATCAAGCTGCTGATCTAATATTAAGTTATAATAGTTCGATAAAGACGACTGAATTCTGAATGGAAGTTTAGCGTCTACATAACTGTTAATTTGTCCATTTTTATCAGAATCCGAATCTTTTATGTTTAAAATAGCGACTGTAGTACCAGGAGCAGCATCTTCAGATAACGGACTGGAAAACGACATCACGTTTATAACTGGTGCGTTATCATTGACATCAAGAACATCAATTATCACCTTACTTGTTCCGATTAAGCCACCCTGATCTTTAGCTTCAACTCTTACCTCATAGTTTCGCTCTTTTTCATAATCTATTTCACCAGAGACAGAGATCAGGCCAGTGTTTTTATCAACCCTAAACATATTTGCAGCACTTCCTTTCATTTTAGACAAACTATAAGTTATCAGTCCGTTTGATCCGCTGTCAGCATCTGTGGCATTTACTGTGATAACACTTGTTCCTGTAGGTGTGTTTTCCACGACAGTAGCTTTATAAACCGACTGGTTAAAAATTGGAATATTGTCATTTGCATCTAAAACAGTCACGTCTATGTTTACTGAGCCTGATCTCTGCGGTGTTCCTCCGTCAACTGCGATTAATTTTAAGGACAAATACGGACGTTGCTCTCTGTCTAAAGGCTTCTGCAGCACCATTTCAACATTTTTACTTCCATCCGGATTTGAATGTTGCTTCAGTATAAAATGATCGTTTGCTGATAAAACGTATTCTTGCAGCGCGTTTTGTCCAACATCGAGATCTTCTGCGGTCTGGAGTGGAAACTGCAGTCCGACCGAAGCCGATTCACTTACTTCAAAACTGATGGGTGTTTCTTTGTTTGGAAACACGGGTGAGTGGTCGTTAATGTCCAAAACCTCAACAGTGATTCTGTGAAGATCCATCGGGTTTTCTAAAATCAATTCAAAGCTGAAGCTGCACGGTGTTACGTCTCCGCAGAGTTGCTCTCGGTCTATTCTCTCATTCACGACGAGCACCCCTTTGTCTGCCTTCAGCTCGGTGTAGTGAACGTTTTCTCCGGTCACGATGCGGGCGCGCCCCGAGCGGAGCCTTTTTAAAGCCAAGCCCAGATCCTGCGCTACGTTACCGATCACAGAGCCTTTCTTCATTTCTTCTGGTATAGAATATCGAATCTGTCCACCTACCATGTTGATTAAATGAAACAGAACCAGAAACAGTCCGATTCGCCTTCGCAGTCCAGAAAATAATCGCCATCTTGGAGAAATGTAAGAGGTGAGTATTCCATCCGCCATCGTGTAAAATAAACAGAGAAACTATTCATACATTAAGTGTAGGTAAAACAGATCTCCTACTTCGGTTTCCTTGTTATTATAGTGTCTCCGCCTGTCTGATGAAAATCTGTGTGATCATCTGCACTCGACGGCTGCGTAAAACAAAATGAGCTGTTCAGTGTTCATACGATCAGGATCAACTGAGTGACGACTGCACACAAAAATCATTTGCCTGACCAACAGCGTCCCTTAGAGTCAAAACACAGAACATCACAGAGCTTTTTGCAGTTCATATAAACAAATCTAACCCTTTTAAGAAGTTATTGTTTTATAAATGTAATAAACAGTATTATAAACATGTGACCCCGCCTGTCGTCCAATGAGCGCTGGAAAAAGACACCTGCTTCACGCGACCAAGAGGGTATAGACAATGGTTGACAAACTGACATGCAGTATGCTCCTCTTTTACCAGTTAGCTTAAAAAGACGTGTATTCATAATGAATAAAAAAAACTTAAATGTAATCGCATATGGATGGAAAATCAGGTGTAAAAATAATAACACGAATAATAATTAAACTTCCTAGATAGAAAAAAGTTATTAGAAAACACTAAATACCACCCTAATTTTAAAGGTACTGATATAATGCATGAACAACCAACAGCAAGCACAACATTATATATTACAGAAGTTCTGTTGAAGCTTGTAACTAATCGGAACTTGAAGGCTGACGCTAAAATACTTTAATATAGAATTGTGAAAGAATTTTAGCAGCGGAAAATATTGCAATAGATGTCAAAATACTATTTTAAAAATAGAAAAAGAAGAATGTATAATTTGTCTTTTTTATTAAAGCAGAAAGATGTAAATTGTTCAACGTCAGCACTTCATTCCATCATCACATCAGTTCTGGATCTAATATGAAGATATAAAGATTTCTATTAAATTTTGTTCACCCATTCACCAAAAACAAAACAAACATAAAACAATATTTAATCAACCATATATGAATGAGGATTGCTTATGTCAAAGGTTTTCCATGAATGTTGAACTTTAAATTTTTGTAAAATAAATAATTCACCAGAAAAGTGAAAGAAGACTAAAGTGTGAGCACTGTCCGTGGTGCTGAAACAAAATATTAGGATTGTTCTACAAATGCAATATAAGCTGAAAAACACGTAAAAGCCTTAAAAAAACCTTCTAAACTAACCTCTAAAGGAGAATCAGGTTCATCCAGGATGTTCTTCTCACTCTGTATCCGCTGCATGGTTCCTGTAGAACTGGGGTCCATTATCAACACGTTCTGACTAGCAGCTCTGCCGAACTTACAGTCACTCTTTCTGGAGTCAGTCGTCCTGCACACCTCGTAATTGTACACATGTGGGAGAGTCCCTGTCCCCAAAGTGTCTGAGTAACGTGGTGGATAATATGGAATGACAGGGAGGTTGGAGTGATACAGGATGCGAGACTGTCTCCATCTGTAGATCTTCACCGAGATAATAACCACTAAACAGGTGATGAAGAGGAAGGAAACTACAGCCAGAGCCAACACTAAGTAAAAAGTCAGGTTGTCATTGTACTCCTTGTCATGTGGAGAGTCTATGAACTCCGACAGCACTTCCGGGAAGCTGTCCGCCACCGCCACGTTAACAATGACTGTAGCTGAACGAGAGGGCTGCCCGTTGTCCTCCACTATAACAGTCAGTCTTTGTTTCACAGCATCTTTATCACTCACTTGACGGATAGTTCGGATTTCTCCATTCTGTAAGCCCACTTCAAACAGCGCCCTGTCTGTGGCTTTCTGCAGTTTATAGGAGAGCCAGGCATTCTGTCCAGAGTCCACATCAACAGCCACCACTTTAGTCACCAGATAGCCCACATCTGCTGAACGAGGGACCATTTCAGCCACCACAGAACCACCGGTCTGGACCGGATACAGAACCTGAGGAGGGTTATCGTTCTGGTCCTGGATCAGTATCTTCACACTCACGTTGCTGCTGAGTGGAGGAGAACCTCCATCCTGCGCTTTGACTACAAAAAGCAGCTGTTTAATTTGTTCATAATCAAACGAGCGAACCGCCTGTATGACTCCAGTTTCTACATTTACAGAAACATATTCAGAAATCGGGGATCCAGCGATGTTACTGTCCTCTAACAGATAAGTAATACGAGCGTTTTGGTTCTCATCAGGATCTTTAGCTCTCAGCGTGACAACAGAAAAACCTGGAGAGTTATTCTCAGATATAAACGCGCTGTAAACACTTTGTGGAAAAACCGGAGCGTTATCATTCACATCAGACACTTTCAAATTAAAAGTTCTTCTAGCTGAGAGAGCAGGAATTCCTCCGTCTGTCGCAACTACAGTGATGTTATATTCTGAAACACTTTCACGGTCTAATACAGAATCTGTTACCAACGTGTAATAATTTCTTAAATTGGACTTGATCTTAAAAGGAGCGTTTTGTTCTATTTTACAGGTAACTTGTCCGTTCTCACCTGAATCCAGGTCTTTGACATTAATAATACCGATAGTTGTACCAGGAGGAGAGTCCTCTGACACAGGACTAGTGAATGACATCACACTTATTACAGGAGCGTTATCATTTACATCAAGTACTTCAATCACTACTTTACTAGAATCTGTCAAACCACCCTGATCCTTTGCATAAATTTGAATCTCAAACAGTTTTTCTCTCTCAAAATCGATTGAACCTGAAGTTAAAATAATGCCATTTTTTTCATCAATCGTAAATAAATCAAGAAGAGCCCGGTTGAGATCTGAGAAATAATACGTCACAATTCTGTTGGAGCCGAAATCTGCGTCAGTAGCATTAACAGTAGTGACGTAAGTGTCTCTGGGAGAATTTTCTGTGACTGTAGCTTTGTACACTGATTGATTAAAAACAGGTGCATTATCATTAGCATCAAGAACAGTGACATCTATATTTACGGTACCGGATCTCTGAGGAGTTCCACCGTCCACAGCTATCAGCTTTAATGACAGATTCGGGTTTGTCTCTCTGTCTAAAGGCTTCTGAAGAACCATCTCTGCGTATTTCTTACCGTTTGCGTTTGAATGTTGTTTAAGAACAAAATGATCATTTTCAGTCAAGAAATATTCTTTCAGTCCGTTCACACCCACATCTAAATCTTCTGCAGTTGGCAATGGGAAACGAGCGCTTTGCGTAGCAGTTTCGCTGATTTCAAAATTAATTTGACCCGTTTTAAAGGTAGGAGAATGATCATTAATGTCTGTTATCTCAACTGTAATTTGATGAAGCTCCATCGGATTTTCTAAAATCATCTCAAAGCTGAAACTACACGGTGTTGTGTCGCCGCAAAGCTGCTCTCGGTCGATTCTCTCCTTCACCACTAAAATCCCTTTGTCTGCCTTCAGCTCGGTGTACTGGATGTTTTCTCCGCTCACGATACGGGCCCGACCAGAACGGAGCCGTTTCAGATCCAAACCGAGGTCCTGCGCTACATTACCGATCAAAGAGCCTTTCTTCATCTCCTCCGGGATTGAATACCTGATGTGTCCGCTCACAAAATGACTCATTAAAGAAACGAGAACCAGAAACAGCAAATCATGTCCGCAGATAAAACGCCATCTTTTCCATCCGCTATGAGCTCGTTTTCCACAGATCATGGTGAATGATGAAAAATTAAATATTTTCTGTAATCCTTTTGAGTTTGTGCAAAATCCAGAGTATAGAAGTCAGCAGAATAGTGATATTTCTCTTTTAGTTTTCCTTCCTGAACACGAGTCAAAATGCCTCGTGAGTCGTATTGAGGAGTATGATGCAGTCTCTTTATCTCTCTTATAGGGGACAATGATGAGGGAGGGGAACATGTGGGAGTGTGCTGGAAATTTTTTTGTATTGACCAACAGCGTCCCTTAGAGTCCAGAATCAGTAATATAAATTATATGTTAAAATATAAAACTAGAAAATGACAGAATATGTGAAGGAAAAATTATTTTACGTTAAATAACAGCCTGAATAATTGTTTCGAAATGCAATAATTCATACAAATATTTTCACAGTCTAAACCCCCCGAAAACACCTTCTCAATTAAAGACAGACTAAAAAACAAACAAAATCATTAAGAAAAAAACTGGATTTTATATTCCTCTGTGTTTTTAACAGGTAAGCCAAAAAAATACAATTACATTTTGAATTGATTATTAAACATGCTAAAATCCACAAGTAGTATTAGTGAACTAAAAACAAATACAAAATTCTGATCAAATCCCAAACTAAATTCTTACACAAATTCAAGGTTTCAAACAGCTGTTAAGTGTCCTTCAAATAATTATGTCTGAATGAAAATCAAAACCTCACTTAGGACAAACGGTGACAACGTTTATTGAAATTAATAAAGAAAAAAACTATCCAACAACTTCTATTTTCTCAGTGATAAGAT
The DNA here is from genome assembly GCA_006937955.1 of Pachypanchax playfairii. Classification (NCBI taxonomy): domain Eukaryota; kingdom Metazoa; phylum Chordata; class Actinopteri; order Cyprinodontiformes; family Aplocheilidae; genus Pachypanchax; species Pachypanchax playfairii. The sequence continues at coordinate 5,704,430 of SSNP01000019.1, forward strand.
TTTGGTGCCGTCTATGGAAACAGACCTCAACCTCATAACATTCACCACAATAAAGAAAAGTACTGAGATGACACAACGAAAGTCACGTTTTACATGTCATCATAAACTGTCAAAAAACAGTAGAAAGTATCAATGAAGTGGTAACGCAAATAAAATATTTACTATTAATAAAATGAATGAGAATTTATTTAACATCCCTGTGTTAAACTCAGCATGTTTAATCTCCCCTCTAGATTGTGTGCAGACATTGTAAAAATGGAAAAAGAAAAAAAAAATTAGAAGGAAAGAGGAGAAATAAAAACATTATTTAAGGGGGAAATTACTTAAATTGTTCAAAGTGGATAGATGTTATCAGTTAAGAAAGATAAAACATTTTTAAGAAATCACCCAACATATAAAATCAGTGATATGTAGAAAGTATCCACTTAGTTTTAACTCCACTATTACGAATGGTAATGGCGTGTACTTGTAAAGCACCTTTCAAGTCAAATGACACTAAGTGCTTCACACTACACTTTTTCATTCACCCATTCACACACACTCACACCTTTGGTGGTGATAAACTACACACATCTTGAAGCCACAGCTGGGACACACACTGACAAAGGTAATGCTGCCAAACACAGGTGCTACCGGACCTTCCGACCACCAACAAACAGGCAAAGTGGGTGAAGGGTCTTGTCTAAGGACACAATGGCAAAGCAATCCTTTTCCGGAGGGAGCAGGATTCAAACCAGTGACTGGTGGTCCTCCAGTTACTAGACAACCTGCTCAAGCTCCTGAGCTAAAACCACCCCATGTACATGTCACAGCATTCCTACAATTCGTGTTTTAGAGATGCAAGGGGAGTAACAATTAATGATGTCAAAGAGAAAAGAGCAAAAATAAATTAAACAGAAAATTTATTTTATTTTGTGGATTAAAGCAATAATGGAAAACAGACATCTTAAAAAATTGTGAAATAGATAAACTATTCACCGAGGACGGAATTTAAAGGTAACTATATCATGTAAACGAACCCAACAATAACTCCAAACAGTAAGAAAAAGGCACTACACTCATCTTCCAACAGCAGCAACAAACCTTAAGTCAACTGCTGATCATTTGACCTGAGCACAAAATGCAAACTTAAAATAAACACAGTTATCACAAACAAGCTCAACAAGAAAAGAGTAATTAGGAAAAATATTCTTTGAAATGCTCCTTGTGAATAGATTGAAGCCAAAAAAAAGCTGCAGCATTTGCAGAAAAAAGAAGATTGAAAAAATACCAGTCAAAGCACCAATACAACATGCACAATGTGGATGTAACATTAGTTAAGAGAAACAATTGACAAAAAGGAAGAAAAAACCTCAAACAATGATGTGTAGCTGACTTTTATCTGACCTTCAGCTAGTTACAAAGTGATGCTGTCCGTGGTGCTGAAAACAGACAACAACCACTGCAAAGTTGAAAACACGAAAAAAAGAGAAAGTTGCTACACTGACTCAGTTTGTAAGAAAAAATGGTCTGTGTCTATGGTGCAAAAGATAAAATATCATAAAAACTAAATTTAATATTATAAACAATTGATGTAAAATCCAAATGAAGCAACAGTTAATAAACTAACCTCTAAAGGAGAATCAGGTTCATCCAGGATGTTCTTCTCACTCTGTATCCGCTGCATGGTTCCTGTAGAACTGGGGTCCATTATCAACACGTTCTGACTAGCAGCTCTGCCGAACTTACAGTCACTCTTTCTGGAGTCAGTCGTCCTGCACACCTCGTAATTGTACACATGTGGGAGAGTCCCTGTCCCCAAAGTGTCTGAGTAACGTGGTGGATAATATGGAATAACAGGGAGGTTGGAGTGATACAGGATGCGAGACTGTCTCCATCTGTAGATCTTCACCGAGATAATAACCACTAAACAGGTGATGAAGAGGAAGGAAACTACAGCCAGAGCCAACACTAAGTAAAAAGTCAGGTTGTCATTGTACTCCTTGTCATGTGGAGAGTCTATGAACTCCGACAGCACTTCCGGGAAGCTGTCCGCCACCGCCACGTTAACAATGACTGTAGCTGAACGAGAGGGCTGCCCGTTGTCCTCCACTATAACAGTCAGTCTTTGTTTCACAGCATCTTTATCACTCACTTGACGGATAGTTCGGATTTCTCCATTCTGTAAGCCCACTTCAAACAGCGCCCTGTCTGTGGCTTTCTGCAGTTTATAGGAGAGCCAGGCATTCTGTCCAGAGTCCACATCAACAGCCACCACTTTAGTCACCAGATAGCCCACATCTGCTGAACGAGGGACCATTTCAGCCACCACAGAACCACCGGTCTGGACCGGATACAGAACCTGAGGAGGGTTATCGTTCTGGTCCTGGATCAGTATCTTCACACTCACGTTGCTGCTGAGTGGAGGAGAACCTCCATCCTGCGCTTTGACGACAAACAAAAACTCTTTGATTTGTTCATAATCAAACGAGCGAACCGCTTGAACCACTCCAGTTTCTGCATTAACTGACACATACTCAGATATTGGAGCACCGTTAATGTCGCACATTTCCAAAATATAAGACGCACGGGCATTCTGGTTTTCATCCGGGTCTTTTGCACTAACTGTTAACACTGAGATACCAGGTGAGTTATTTTCTGTAACTGAAGCGCTATAAATGTTCCGCGTGAACACTGGGATGTTGTCGTTTACGTCAGAGAGTTTTAGCTTAAAAGTTTTTGTAGTTGATAGAGGAGGTGATCCTGCGTCTGAAGCAACAAGGGAGATGTTATATTCTGAAACAATTTCACGGTCCAATTCAGCGTCAGTTATTACAGCATAATAATTCCTCACGTTTGTTTTCAGTTTAAAAGGAACATTTCCATCGATCCTGCATCTCACGTGTCCGTTTTCACCGGAATCGAGATCTTTAACGTTAATTATGCCAATTGTGGTACCGACTGGCGAGTCTTCTGACACAGTACTCGTGAATGACATGACGTTGATAAATGGAGCGTTATCGTTCACATCGATGACCTCAATTTCAACTTTACTTGAGTCTGTAATTCCTCCATGATCTTTTGCTTCAACCCTGAATTCAATCTTTTTGTCTTTTTCAAAATCTATTTCTTTAGCCACGTATATTTTCCCCGTAGCTTCATCTATGTTAAACAGACCAGCTGTTCCTGCTTTTGATTTAGAAAAGTAATATGTTACGTGTCCGTATGAACCGCTGTCTACATCGCTTGCATTAACAGTAACAACGTAAGTGCCCTTTGGCGCATTTTCAGTTATTGTGGCCTTGTATACTGATTGATTAAACACCGGCGCATTATCGTTTGCGTCTAAAATGTTGATGACTATATTTACTGTACCGGATTTCTGCGGGTTTCCTCCATCCACAGCCAGCAATTTCAGATACAGGTGTGGCTGTTCCTCTCTATCTAACGCCTTTTGCAGCACCATTTCAGCGTATTTGCTTCCGTCTGGATTCAAATGTTGCTTCAAAACAAAATTTTCGATCGGAGTCAAAATGTAATTTTGTAGATCGTTTTGTCCAACATCAGCATCGTCCGCACTCTCCAGGATAAAACGGGAACCGAGCGCTGCGGATTCACTTATTTCAAATTCCAAATGATTATTCTGAAAGGTGGGGGAGTTGTCATTTACGTCCAGGACTTCTATTGTTACAGGATGCAGCTCCATTGGATTTTCCAATAATATCTCAAATGTGAAGCTGCACGGTGTAACATCTCCGCAAAGCTGCTCTCGGTCGATTCTCTCCTTCACGACTAAGGTCCCTTTGTCTGCCTTCAGCTCGGTGTACTGGATGTTATCTCCCGTCACGATGCGGGCCCGACCAGAACGGAGCCTTTTCAGATCCAATCCGAGGTCCTGCGCGATGTTACCAACGAGAGATCCTATTTTTTGCTCCTCTGGGATTGAGTACCGGATCTGAGTCTTTGCTGGATGAAGAAAAAGTGTCAGAACAATAAAGACCCCGACGACCCGTCGTGTTCGCCATGTTACACCTCCATTGTGATGCTGATCATTGAGCTTCATGTTAAACGCAGAATGCTCAAGCAAAGAAATTGGCAAAATTAAAATTTAGAATAAAGATTTCAACTCAGCAGAGTTAATATTCCAGGTCCAGTTACAGAGTTTTTAACGTGTATTAAATGTTCTAGATGAACATCGTCATGCTGTTGTAAAGCCCTTATGTAAGGAGGGAGGGAAGAACTCTGCTTTATAACACACAACACATCATAACCGATTCACCAGCCAACAGCGTCACTCAGAGGATAAAATAAGGAACTCATAATCACAACTAAAACACCATGATCAGAGCTACGGATGAAAGACTCTTAACAACGCGATTCAAATGAAAGTTTAAAGAAGTATCGCCATTATTTATGTGACCAAGATAAATAATTATTGAGAAAACATTTTTTTATTTAATAATGAATAATATTTACTGGATAGCAACATAAAGACAACACAGCAACAAACTAACAACACCCCCCAATGAAGTCTCAGCACAACAAAAAAAATAAATCTATTTTAATTGCCAACCTATTTACCAACCAATATTTGATACCTGTTTCAGATTATAAATTTTGCATTAAATGTTCCATAAGCACTAAACAAACTTTTTCTTATGGAAGCTTGTTTTAAAGAAATAATTTAACAAATAAATGTATACATCAAGCATTCTTGAATAACAATGTTAGAAACAAAGATGAAATTAAACTAAGTTACAGTTAATGCTTGAATAATTATGTCTTATTTCAAGAAGTAGATTTATTCAAATACATTTTAAATTGAACCAAATTATTGCAAATTGAATGAACAAAGTTCACGTTGACTGAAGAACTTCAGGACCATGGACAGCGAAAGTGCTGTAAGACTGAAAATCAGGTTCATTAGCACAACCGTGGACTCGGTGTAGGAAGATGTTATAAAACAATCAAGTCCGCAACAATATCACACAAAGTTTTCTTCATAGTCTGAACTATTTTTACATTTGAAAAGGTTATACAAATACTATATTTATCAGGTGGGAAATGCTGCTTCTCTGCAAAGTTGAAGCTCTGATTCCATTTTCACTAATTAAATTTTGTTGAACTCTTTTTTGGTCTTTAATGTCATACTGAAACTTTTCACATTCATGCAGTCTCAGTGAAATGCTGATCACGTTAGGAAACCAGAACATGTCAACACTGTGAATGAACACCCAAGACAATTTATTGTATGGAGGATACATTTTGAATCATGGTGAGGTTGTGAATTATACTGAACGTACTAGAGACAAAGACATGTGGAAACAGGTCAAAGGGCGATATGTCAACTATACCAATGGATTTGCAGATTAACATTGAGTTTGCTGCACAAATGATGACTGCTGGAGAAGAATATTTCTAATTGAATTTCAAATGTGAAGAAAACTAAATAAACTACAAAAAAATATTCCAAAAATTCCATCCAACTGTAATGGTCATGCCATGTCATGGTTTTGACAAACTTCTAAATAGGATAAAATACTCTTCTCACTCTGTAAAGAACAAATTGTGAAGTATTAACCAAGAAAAGATGCTGCCATTATTTTTTACAACACAAACTTCTCCTTAGATCCCTGTTTGCACCCAGCATTCTCATATAAAGAAAATTTTTCCCTTGAGGCAACACTCTTATGGAAGAGAAAGTTTCAAGTTTATTTATTTATAAAGCAAAGTAATTTCAAGGAACTTTACAGAAAAATCAACCAATTAGTAAAAACCTTTCCTATCTAAGGAACCAGCCGATTGGGTTGAAAGGATGGTAATGTTTTGAGACAATGTTCTGCTTTGATCAACAGTGTCCCCCCACAGTCTTAATGAAACATAGGTAAAAATATATTTCAATAATGGAATCCCACACAGTGCTTTGTACTTCTCCTGTTTACACAAATATCGAATCAGGAACCACCAGTAAGAATAAAAAAGATACAGATTTGTGAAGTTAAACTGGATAAAATGTTGGTCAAAGTTTAGGAAAAACATGAAAAAAGAAATGTTAGGAGTGAACAAGATTAATTTAGCAAGATTTAAAAAGAAATGCTAAGCTGTGCAAAAGTTGTTCAACTAACCTCTAGAGGAGAATCAGGTTCATCCAAGATGTTCTTCTCACTCTGTATCCGCTGCATGGTTCCTGTAGAACTGGGGTCCATTATCAACACGTTCTGACTAGCAGCTCTGCCGAACTTACAGTCACTCTTTCTGGAGTCAGTCGTCCTGCACACCTCGTAATTGTACACATGTGGGAGAGTCCCTGTCCCCAAAGTGTCTGAGTAACGTGGTGGATAATATGGAATAACAGGGAGGTTGGAGTGATACAGGATGCGAGACTGTCTCCATCTGTAGATCTTCACCGAGATAATAACCACTAAACAGGTGATGAAGAGGAAGGAAACTACAGCCAGAGCCAACACTAAGTAAAAAGTCAGGTTGTCATTGTACTCCTTGTCATGTGGAGAGTCTATGAACTCCGACAGCACTTCCGGGAAGCTGTCCGCCACCGCCACCGCCACGTTAACAATGACTGTAGCTGAACGAGAGGGCTGCCCGTTGTCCTCCACTATAACAGTCAGTCTTTGTTTCACAGCATCTTTATCACTCACTTGACGGATAGTTCGGATTTCTCCATTCTGTAAGCCCACTTCAAACAGCGCCCTGTCTGTGGCTTTCTGCAGTTTATAGGAGAGCCAGGCATTCTGTCCAGAGTCCACATCAACAGCCACCACTTTAGTCACCAGATAGCCCACATCTGCTGAACGAGGGACCATTTCAGCCACCACAGAACCACCGGTCTGGACCGGATACAGAACCTGAGGAGGGTTATCATTCTGGTCCTGGATCAGTATCTTCACACTCACGTTGCTGCTGAGTGGAGGAGAACCTCCATCCTGCGCTTTGACTACTAAAAGAACCTCTTTTATTTGCTCATAATCAAACGAGCGGACCGCGCTGAGAACTCCAGTTTCAGAGTTTAATGACACATATGTAGAAACTGGATTACCTCCGACCTGCGTGTCTTCGAGCAGATACGAGATCCTTGCGTTTTGATTCCAATCAGAGTCTTTCGCCCTCACAGCAAATATAGAAAATCCAGGTGGATTATTCTCTGTAAGGAATGCAAAGTATTTATTTTTATCAAATAAGGGCGCGTTATCGTTAACGTCAGATATTTTAAGATTTAACTGAGTTGAAGAAGAAAGGGGAGGAGATCCAGAGTCTGTAGCTGTTATTGTGATGTTATATTCAGGGATCGATTCTCTATCAAGCTGCTGATCTAATATTAAGTTATAATAGTTCGATAAAGACGACTGAATTCTGAATGGAAGTTTAGCGTCTACAAAACTGTTAATTTGTCCATTTTTATCAGAATCCGAATCTTTTATGTTTAAAATAGCGACTGTAGTACCAGGAGCAGCATCTTCAGATAACGGACTGGAAAACGACATCACGTTTATAACTGGTGCGTTATCATTGACATCAAGAACATCAATTATCACCTTACTTGTTCCGATTAAGCCACCCTGATCTTTAGCTTCAACTCTTACCTCGTAGTTTTGCTCTTTTTCATAATCGATGTTATTGGAAATAAAGATTCTACCAGTTTTTCCGTTAATCCCGAACATATTTTCTGCGCTCCCTTTTAAATTAGACAAACTATAAGTTATCAGTCCGTTTGATCCGCTGTCAGCATCTGTGGCATTTACTGTGATAACACTTGTTCCTGTAGGCGTGTTTTCCACGACAGTAGCTTTATAAACCGACTGGTTAAAAATTGGAATATTGTCATTTGCATCTAAAACAGTCACGTCTATGTTTACTGAGCCTGATCTCTGCGGTGTTCCTCCGTCAACTGCAATTAATTTTAAAGACAAATACGGACGTTGCTCTCTGTCTAAAGGCTTCTGCAGCACCATTTCAACATTTTTACTTCCATCCGGATTTGAATGTTGCTTCAGTATAAAATGATCGTTTACTGATAAAACGTATTGCTGCAGCGCGTTTTGTCCAACATCGAGATCTTTTGCCGTCTGCAGAGGAAATGTTATTCCGATCGCAGCCGATTCACTTACTTCAAAACTGATGGGTGTTTCTTTGTTTGGAAACACGGGGGAGTGGTCGTTAATGTCCAAAACCTCAACAGTGATTCTGTGAAGTTCAATCGGGTTTTCTAAAATCAATTCAAAGCTGAAGCTGCACGGTGTTACGTCTCCGCAGAGCTGCTCTCGGTCTATTCTCTCATTCACAACGAGCACCCCTTTGTCTGCCTTCAGCTCGGTGTAGTGAACGTTTTCTCCGGTCACGATGCGGGCGCGCCCCGAGCGGAGCCTTTTTAGAGCCAAGCCCAGATCCTGCGCTACGTTACCGATCACAGAGCCTTTCTTCATTTCTTCTGGTATAGAATATCGAATCTGTCCACCTACCATGTTGATTAAATGAAACAGAACCAGAAACAGTCCGATTCGCCTTCGCAGTCCAGAAAATAATCGCCATCTTGGAGAAATGTAAGAGGTGAGTATTCCATCCGCCATCGTGTAAAATAAACAGAGAAACTATTCATACATTAAGTGTAGGTAAAACAGATCTCCTACTTCGGTTTCCTTGTTATTATAGTGTCTCCGCCTGTCTGATGAAAATCTGTGTGATCATCTGCACTCGACGGCTGCGTAAAACAAAATGAGCTGTTCAGTGTTCATACGATCAGGATCAACTGAGTGACGACTGCACACAAAAATCATTTGCCTGACCAACAGCGTCCCTTAGAGTCAAAAAACAGAACATCACTGAGCTTTTTACAGTTCATATAAACAAATCTAACCCTTTTAAGAAGTTATTGTTTTATAAGTGTAATAAACAGTATTATAAACATGTTGTATGGGCCCTGTGATGCATCGGTGACCTGTCCAGGTGTGATCCCACCTGTCGCCAAATGAGCGCTGGAAACAGACACTTGCTTCACGCGACCAAGCAGGTATAGACAATGATTAACATGCAATATTCTCCTCTTTTATCAATTTGCTTAAAAACGACGTGTATCCATATAGTATAAAAAACACTTAAATGTGATCGCAGCTCTATATGGATGAAAAAACAGATGTAAAAATAATGATAAAACTACCTAACATGATAAGAATTATTAGAAAACACTAAATACTGACCTCATTCTAAAAGTATTGATATATTACATGAACAACCAACTACATGCACAACATTATATATTACCGGTTTGTTTAAACTTAATCATCTGAATTTGAAGGGTGACGCGACAATACTTCGAAATAGAATTGTGAAAGAATAATAGCAGTTTAAAACAGTGCAAAATATGCAAAAATACTATTTAAAAAATTAGAAGTAAAAAAAGCAGAATATGTAACTGTCTTTTTTCATTAAATAAAAAAAAAAATTGTTCAACCTCAGACGTTCTTTCCCTGATAACATACTGTATATATTCTGTATCTAATGTAAAGAATTAAAGACTTCTACAAAATTTTGTTAACCCGTTCACCAAAAACAGAACCATGAAAAATATGATAAATTAATGTAAAAATGCAATCTAACTGAAACATCTACAGGCAGAATAGAATAGTTAGGGTGAGCATAGAAGAGAACTTAAACACTTCTTAAAAAACAGAATGAGGTTTTTAAACTTCTTCTTAATGAAGAAATTAAAACGATATCTAATCAAATATATATAAATGAGGATTGCTTATAACGTTTGCTATAAAAGTTAAATATTTTAATTTTGTAAAGATTAAAAATCACCAGAACATGTAAAATAAGGGTAAAGTGTTGGCACTGTCCGTGGTGCTGAAACAAAATACTAGGACTATTCCACATTAGCAATACAAGCTGTAATACACTTAAAAGAAAAAATAAATAACCTTCTAAACTAACCTCTAGAGGAGAATCAGGTTCATCCAGGATGTTCTTCTCACTCTGTATCCGCTGCATGGTTCCTGTAGAACTGGGGTCCATTATCAACACGTTCTGACTAGCAGCTCTGCCGAACTTACAGTCACTCTTTCTGGAGTCAGTCGTCCTGCACACCTCGTAATTGTACACATGTGGGAGAGTCCCTGTCCCCAAAGTGTCTGAGTAACGTGGTGGATAATATGGAATGACAGGGAGGTTGGAGTGATACAGGATGCGAGACTGTCTCCATCTGTAGATCTTCACCGAGATAATAACCACTAAACAGGTGATGAAGAGGAAGGAAACTACAGCCAGAGCCAACACTAAGTAAAAAGTCAGGTTGTCATTGTACTCCTTGTCATGTGGAGAGTCTATGAACTCCGACAGCACTTCCGGGAAGCTGTCCGCCACCGCCACGTTAACAATGACTGTAGCTGAACGAGAGGGCTGCCCGTTGTCCTCCACTATAACAGTCAGTCTTTGTTTCACAGCATCTTTATCACTCACTTGACGGATAGTTCGGATTTCTCCATTCTGTAAGCCCACTTCAAACAGCGCCCTGTCTGTGGCTTTCTGCAGTTTATAGGAGAGCCAGGCATTCTGTCCAGAGTCCACATCAACAGCCACCACTTTAGTCACCAGATAGCCCACATCTGCTGAACGAGGGACCATTTCAGCCACCACAGAACCACCGGTCTGGACCGGATACAGAACCTGAGGAGGGTTATCGTTCTGGTCCTGGATCAGTATCTTCACACTCACGTTGCTGCTGAGTGGAGGAGAACCTCCATCCTGCGCTTTGACTACAAAAAGCAGCTGTTTAATTTGTTCATAATCAAACGAGCGAACCGCCTGTATGACTCCAGTTTCTACATTTACAGAAACATATTCAGAAATCGGGGATCCAGCGATGTTACTGTCCTCTAACAGATAAGTAATACGAGCGTTTTGGTTCTCATCAGGATCTTTAGCTCTCAGCGTGAAAACAGAAAAACCTGGAGAGTTATTCTCAGATATAAACGCGCTGTAAACACTTTGTGGAAACACCGGAGCGTTATCATTCACATCAGACACTTTCAAATTAAAAGTTCTTCTAGCTGAGAGAGCAGGAATTCCTCCGTCTGTCGCAACAACAGTGATGTTATATTCTGAAACACTTTCACGGTCTAATACAGAATCTGTTACCAAAGTGTAATAATTTCTTAAATTGGACTTGATCTTAAAAGGAGCGTTTTGTTCTATTTTACAGGTAACTTGTCCGTTCTCACCTGAATCCAGATCTTTGACATTAATAATACCGATAGTTGTACCAGGAGGAGAGTCCTCTGACACAGGACTAGTGAATGACATCACACTTATTACAGGAGCGTTATCATTTACATCAAGTACTTCAATCACTACTTTACTAGAATCTGTCAAACCACCCTGATCTTTTGCATCAATCCTGAGCTCATATTTTTTGTCTTTTTCATAATCAATGAGTCCTTTTGTAAAAATCACACCGCTTTTTTCATCAATCTTAAATAAATCAAGAAGAGCCCGGTTGAGATCTGAAAAATAATACGTCACAACGCTGTTAGAGCCAAAATCTACGTCAGTAGCATTAACAGTAGTGACGTAAGTGTCTCTGGGAGAATTTTCGGTGACTGTAGCTTTGTACACTGATTGATTAAAAACAGGTGCATTATCATTAGCATCAAGAACAGTGACATCAATATTTACGGTACCGGATCTCTGAGGAGTTCCACCGTCCACAGCTATCAGCTTTAATGACAGATTCGGGTTTGTCTCTCTGTCTAAAGGCTTCTGAAGAACCATCTCTGCGTATTTCTTACCGTCTGCGTTTGAATGTTGTTTAAGAACAAAATGATCATTTTCAGTCAAGAAATATTCTTTCAGTCCGTTCACACCCACATCTAAATCTTCCCCAGTTGGCAATGGAGAACGAGCGCCCGATGTAGCTGATTCACTGATTTCAAAATGTATTTGTTGTTTTTCAAACGTGGGAGAATGATCATTAATGTCTGTTATCTCAACTGTAATTTGATGAAGCTCCATCGGATTTTCTAAAATCACCTCAAAGCTGAAACTACACGGTGTTGTGTCGCCGCAAAGCTGCTCTCGGTCGATTCTCTCCTTCACCACTAAAATCCCTTTGTCTGCCTTCAGCTCGGTGTACTGGATGTTTTCTCCGCTCACGATACGGGCCCGACCAGAACGGAGCCGTTTCAGATCCAAACCGAGGTCCTGCGCTACATTACCGATCAAAGAGCCTTTCTTCATCTCCTCCGGGATTGAATACCTGATGTGTCCGCTCACAAAATGACTCATTAAAGAAACGAGAACCAGAAACAGCAAATCATGTCCGCAGATAAAACGCCATCTTTTCCATCCGCTATGAGCTCGTTTTCCACAGATCATGGTGAACGATGAAAAATTAAATATTTTCTGTAATCCTTTTGAGTTTGTGCAAAATCCAGAGTATAGAAGTCAGCAGAATAGTGATATTTCTCTTTTAGTTTTCCATCCTGAACACGAGTCAAAATGCCTCGTGAGTCGTATTGAGGAGTATGATGCAGTCTCTTTATCTCTCTTATAGGGGACAATGATGAGGGAGGGGAACATGTGGGAGTGTGCTGGAAATTTTTTTGTATTGACCAACAGCGTCCCTTAGAGTCCACAATCAGTAATATAAGGTAGATGTTAAAATAAAGAAATATTAACTGAATATGTGAAAAAAAAAATATATTGTATATTTCAAGTGTCTAAAAGGAATCCAAAGTTTAAAATTTCAACAATTTGCTTTTGATTTATTTGAAAGAAAGTTTAAAAGTAACAAAATTTTATTCTGAAGAAAAAAAAGACCCCCAAAAAGTCATTATTATGAAAAAACAAACAAAAATCAAACAAACCAGGTGTTTTCTTTTATACTTAAGCAAATAAACAACAATAACAGCAACAACAATCATTTTAAATGATTAACAAAAAAAATGAGATTTAAAAGTAAGATTAATGACAAAAGCAAGAACTAATTTAGATCAAAATCACCAGTTAAATTCTTACTGCAAAGTTTCTAGAGGTTTTTTATTTATTTTATAAAAGTATCTTTTAGAGAATTCTGTTTTAATGAAGTAATGAAGAACAAAACTTCATTTTGTGGAAATGGTGACAAATTTTATTGAAATACAGTAAATAAAGTAAAAACTAATCCAACAACTTAAAATTTCTCAGTGATAAGATTTGGGTGCTGTCTCTGGTTCTTACAACAGACCATATCATCACTTAATATTCATCACTGTACAGAAAAGTACTGAGATCAAACACGAAAAGTTATGTTTGACATTTCACCACTAACTTTTAAAAAACAATGAAATAAGAAAATGCTGCTTTCTAAGCCCTCTATAGTAGACTGTGTGCAGACATTGTAAAAAGAAAAATGGAAGGGGAAAAATAAAAACATTATTTTAGGGGAAAATTATTTTAAATCTTTAAAGTGGATGCATTTAAATTATCAGTGATGAAAGTTGACAAATGTGTAAGAAAATGACCCAATAAATAAAATCAGTGATATGTAAGAATCCACTAAGGACACAAAGTGCTTCACACTACAGTATGTCATTCACACTTTCACAAACACACTCACACCTTTGGTGGTGATAAACTACACACATGTTGTAACAAAACCTGTCCTAGAAAACACACTGACAGAGGCGAAGCTGCCAGACACAGGTGCCACCGGACCCTCTGACCACCACCAAAAAAGCAAAGTATAGGTGAAGTGTCTTGCCAAAGGACAAAATGGCAAAGAACTTTTTTTTCAGGAGGGAGCAGGATTCGAACCAGTGACCGGTGGCCCTCCGGAGCTGCTCTACCTCCAAAGCTAAAGCTAAATCGGGTATAAGAAAAGCGAGGGGAGTAATTGTGTCAATGAAAACAGGTTAAAATTAAATTAAATTATTTTTTTTAAATAAAAAAAATTGTGGAAAATAGACATCTAAAAATACAAGTTTCAAAAATTTTAAACTAGTAACCGATTAAACGTAACTATGCCATGAAAACTAACCCGGCAATAACTCCAGACAGTAACAAAAAGGAAATACAAATGCCTTTCAACAGCAGCAACAAACCTAAAGTCAGCTGCGGATCAGTCGACCTGAGCACAAAATGCAAACTTAAAAAAGACAGTTATCACCATAAACAAAACCAGCACAGCGAAGAAAGAGCCACATGACCATTAGCAGCAGTAACAGAATAACAGAAAAATATTCTGTGAAACACACTTTGAATCCAGTTACACAAAAAAAAGGCTGCAGTATTTGAAGAAAAATAAGAGCGAAACAACCTATTAAAGCACCAATACAACATGCACGATGGGGATGTAACATTAGTTGGGAGAAACAACTGCCAGAAAATTGAAAAAAGCTCAAACAATGATGTGTAGCAGACTTTTATCTTAGGCAAGTAACAGAATGGTGCTGTCCGTGGTGCTGAAAAGATACAGCAACCAGAGTGAAGTTGAAAACACGAAAAAAAAAAGAGAAAGTTGCCACACTGACTCAGTTTCAATAAGAAGAAAGAGTCTGTATGGTGCAAAAGACAAAATATCATAAAAAAATTATTTTATATTATAAACAATTGATGTAAAATCTGAATGAAGCAACAGTTAATAAACTAACCTCTAAAGGAGAATCAGGTTCATCCAGGATGTTCTTCTCACTCTGTATCCGCTGCATGGTTCCTGTAGAACTGGGGTCCATAATCAACACGTTCTGACTAGCAGCTCTGCCGAACTTACAGTCACTCTTTCTGGAGTCAGTCGTCCTGCACACCTCGTAATTGTACACATGTGGGAGAGTCCCTGTCCCCAAAGTGTCTGAGTAACGTGGTGGATAATATGGAATGACAGGGAGGTTGGAGTGATACAGGATGCGAGACTGTCTCCATCTGTAGATCTTCACCGAGATAATAACCACTAAACAGGTGATGAAGAGGAAGGAAACTACAGCCAGAGCCAACACTAAGTAAAAAGTCAGGTTGTCATTGTACTCCTTGTCATGTGGAGAGTCAATGAACTCCGACAGCACTTCCGGGAAGCTGTCCGCCACCGCCACGTTAACAATGACTGTAGCTGAACGAGAGGGCTGCCCGTTGTCCTCCACTATAACAGTCAGTCTTTGTTTCACAGCATCTTTATCACTCACTTGACGGATAGTTCGGATTTCTCCATTCTGTAAGCCCACTTCAAACAGCGCCCTGTCTGTGGCTTTCTGCAGTTTATAGGAGAGCCAGGCATTCTGTCCAGAGTCCACATCAACAGCCACCACTTTAGTCACCAGATAGCCCACATCTGCTGAACGAGGGACCATTTCAGCCACCACAGAACCACCGGTCTGGACCGGATACAGAACCTGAGGAGGGTTATCGTTCTGGTCCTGGATCAGTATCTTCACACTCACGTTGCTGCTGAGTGGAGGAGAACCTCCATCCTGCGCTTTGACTACAAAAAGCAGCTGTTTAATTTGTTCATAATCAAACGAGCGAACCGCCTGTATGACTCCAGTTTCTACATTTACA
Organism: Pachypanchax playfairii; assembly: GCA_006937955.1. NCBI lineage: Eukaryota > Metazoa > Chordata > Actinopteri > Cyprinodontiformes > Aplocheilidae > Pachypanchax > Pachypanchax playfairii. The sequence continues at coordinate 5,719,946 of SSNP01000019.1, forward strand.
GAAACATATTCAGAAATCGGGGATCCAGCGATGTTACTGTCCTCTAACAGATAAGTAATACGAGCGTTTTGGTTCTCATCAGGATCTTTAGCTCTCAGCGTGACAACAGAAAAACCTGGAGAGTTATTCTCAGATATAAACGCGCTGTAAACACTTTGTGGAAACACCGGAGCGTTATCATTCACATCAGACACTTTCAAATTAAAAGTTCTTCTAGCTGAGAGAGCAGGAATTCCTCCGTCTGTCGCAACTACTGTGATGTTATATTCTGAAACACTTTCACGGTCTAATACAGAATCTGTTACCAACGTGTAGTAATTTCTTAAATTGGACTTGATCTTAAAAGGAGCGTTTTGTTCTATTTTACAGGTAACTTGTCCGTTCTCACCTGAATCCAGGTCTTTGACATTAATAATACCGATAGTTGTACCAGGAGGAGAGTCCTCTGACACAGGACTAGTGAATGACATCACACTTATTACAGGAGCGTTATCATTTACATCAAGTACTTCAATCACTACTTTACTAGAATCTGTCAAACCGCCTTCATCCTTTACATGGATCTGAAGCTCAAACTTTTTGTCCTTCTCAAAATCGATTGAACCTGAAGTTAAAATAATGCCATTTTTTTCATCAATCGTAAACACATCTCGAAGAGCCCGGTTGAGATCTGAAAAATAATACGTCACAATACTGTTGGATCCGAAATCTGCGTCAGTTGCATTGACAGTAGTGACGTAAGTGTCTCTCGGAGAATTTTCGGTGACTGTAGCTTTGTACACTGATTGATTAAAAACAGGTGCATTATCATTAACATCAAGAACAGTGACATCAATATTTACGGTACCGGATCTCTGAGGAGTTCCACCGTCCACTGCTATCAGCTTTAATGACAGATTCGGGTTTGTCTCTCTGTCTAAAGGCTTCTGAAGAACCATCTCTGCGTATTTTTTACCGTCTGCGTTTGAATGTTGTTTAAGAACAAAATGATCATTTTCAGTCAAGAAATATTCTTTCAGTCCGTTCACACCCACATCTAAATCTTCCCCAGTTGGCAATGGAGAACGAGCGCCTGATGTAGCTGATTCACTGATTTCAAAATGTATTTGTTGTTTTTCAAACGTGGGAGAATGATCATTAATGTCTGTTATCTCAACTGTAATTTGATGAAGCTCCATCGGATTTTCTAAAATCACTTCAAAGCTGAAACTACACGGTGTTGTGTCGCCGCAAAGCTGCTCTCGGTCGATTCTCTCCTTCACCACTAAAATCCCTTTGTCTGCCTTCAGCTCGGTGTACTGGATGTTTTCTCCGCTCACGATACGGGCCCGACCAGAACGGAGCCGTTTCAGATCCAAACCGAGGTCCTGCGCTACATTACCGATCAAAGAGCCTTTCTTCATCTCCTCCGGGATTGAATACCTGATGTGTCCGCTCACAAAATGACTCATTAAAGAAACGAGAACCAGAAACAGCAAATCATGTCCGCAGATAAAACGCCATCTTTTCCATCCGCTATGAGCTCGTTTTCCACAGATCATGGTGAATGATGAAAAATTAAATATTTTCTGTAATCCTTTTGAGTTTGTGCAAAATCCAGAGTATAGAAGTCGGAATAGTGATATTTCTCTTTTAGTTTTCCATCCTGAACACGAGTCAAAATGCCTCGTGAGTCGTATTGAGGAGTATGATGCAGTCTCTTTATCTCTCTTATAGGGGACAATGATGAGGGAGGGGAACATGTGGGAGTGTGCTGGAAATTTTTTATATTGACCAACAGCGTCCCTTAGAGTCCACAATCAGTAATATAAGGTAGATGTTAAACTAAAGAAATAGAAACTGACTGCATATGTGAAACAAAAATATATTTTGTATATTTAAAGTGTCTAAAAGGAATTAAAAGTTTAAAATGTCAACAGTTTGCTTTTGATTTATTTGAAGACAGTCTAAAAATAACAAAATTTCGTTCTTAATAAAAAAAAAAAAACTCAAAAAAGTCATGAGGAAAAAGCAAACAAAATCAAATGAACCAGGTGTTTTCTTTCATACTTAAGCAAATAAACAAAAACAACAATTTTAATTGTTTCATAAACAAGCTGTGATTTAAAAATAAGATTAATGACAAACTAATTTAGATAAAAATCAACTGTTAAACTATTACTTAACTGCAAAATTTCTACAGGTTTTTACATTTATTCAAATAAGTATCTTTTAGAGAATTATGTTTTAATATAGTAATGCAGAACAATACATCATTAAGTGGAAATTGTGACAAAATTTATAGAAATAAATAAAGTAAAAAAACAGTCCAACAACTGAAATTTTCTCAGTGATAAGATTTGGGTGCTGTCTGTGGTTCTGAAAACAGACCATATCATCAACATTCATCACTGTACAGAAAAGTACTGAGATCAAACATGAAAAGTTAAATTTGACATCTCACTAACTCTCAAAAACAGTTGAAAGTATTAATAAAGTGAAAAAGCTAAAGAAGGATTTACTATTAATAATATTAATTATAATAATAATACATTTAAAATCCCTAAATAAAATGCTGCTTTCTAAGCCCTCTATAGTAGACTGTGTTCAGATATTGTAAAAAGAAAAATGGAAGAAAATGGGAAAAATAAAAACATTATTTAAGGGGAAAATTATTTCAAATGTTTAAAGTGGATGCATTTAAATTAACAGTTTAAAAAGTTGACAAATGTGTAAGAAAAACACCCAATAAATAAAATCAGTTATATGTAGAAAAAATCTACTAACTTTTAACTCCACTATCACAAATGGTAAATGGCGTGTACTTGTAAAGCACCTTTCAAGTCAAAGGACACAAAGTGCTTCACACCACAGTCTGTCATTCACCCATTTACACACACTCACGTTTGGTGGTGATAACACATGTTGTAGCAAAACCTGTCCTGGGACACAAACTGACAGAGGCAAAGCTGCCAGACCTTGCAGACACAGGTGCCACCGGACCCTCTGACCACCATCTAAAAGGCAAGTGAAGTGCCTTGCCAAAGGACACAATGGCAGAGAAGTCTTTTTTTTCAAGAGGGAGTAGGATTTGAACCAGTGACCATTGGTCCTCGGGTTACTAAACAACATTCTCTACCACCAGAGCTAAAGCCAAATCAGGTATGAGAGAGGCGAGGGGAGTGACAATTAATTATGTCAATAAGGACCGGGGAAAATTAAATTCAAGAGATTTTTTAAATAAAAAAAGTGGAAAACATACATCTAAAAAAATAAGTTTTAAAAAAGATAAACTAGTAACCGATGCCTGTAATTAAAGGTAACTATCCCATGAAAACTTACCCAACAATAACTTCAAACAGTAACAAACAGGACATACACCCGCCTTACAACAGCAGCAACAAACATCAAGTCAACTGCAGATCAGTTGACCTGAGCACAAAATGCAAACATAAAAAAGACAGTTATCACAAACTAACAAACAAAACCAGCACAGCTCAGAAAGAGCCACGTGACAGAATAACAGAAAAACATTCTGTGAAACACACTTTGAATCCAGTGACACCAAATACAAGCTGCAGTATTTGAAGAAAAATAAGAGTGAAACAACCTATTAAATTATCAATTTGACATGCACGATGTGGATGTAAAAATGTTGAAAGGAACAATTGAGAAAAAACAGAAAAAAACTCAAACAATGATGTGTATCTGACTTTTACCTGACCTCAAGCTAGTTACAAAGTGAAGCTGTCCGTGGTGCTGAAAACATACAGCAACCAGAGTGAAGTTGAAAACAAGGAAAGAAAATGAGAAAGTTGCCACACTGACTCAGTTTTGTAAGAAGAAAGGGTCTATGACAAAGGTGCAGAAGATAGAAAATAAAAAAACTCTATTTTATATCAGAAACAATTGATGTCAAATCCAAATGGAGTACCAGTTAATAAACTAACCTCTAGAGGAGAACCAGGTTCATCCAGGATGTTCTTCTCACTCTGTATCCGCTGCATGGTTCCTGTAGAACTGGGGTCCATTATCAACACGTTCTGACTAGCAGCTCTGCCGAACTTACAGTCACTCTTTCTGGAGTCAGTCGTCCTGCACACCTCGTAATTGTACACATGTGGGAGGGTCCCTGTCCCCAAAGTGTCTGAGTAACGTGGTGGATAATATGGAATAACAGGGAGGTTGGAGTGATACAGGATGCGAGACTGTCTCCATCTGTAGATCTTCACCGAGATAATAACCACTAAACAGGTGATGAAGAGGAAGGAAACTACAGCCAGAGCCAACACTAAGTAAAAAGTCAGGTTGTCATTGTACTCCTTGTCATGTGGAGAGTCAATGAACTCCGACAGCACTTCCGGGAAGCTGTCCGCCACCGCCACGTTAACAATGACTGTAGCTGAACGAGAGGGCTGCCCGTTGTCCTCCACTATAACAGTCAGTCTTTGTTTCACAGCATCTTTATCACTCACTTGACGGATAGTTCGGATTTCTCCATTCTGTAAGCCCACTTCAAACAGCGCCCTGTCTGTGGCTTTCTGCAGTTTATAGGAGAGCCAGGCATTCTGTCCAGAGTCCACATCAACAGCCACCACTTTAGTCACCAGATAGCCCACATCTGCTGAACGAGGGACCATTTCAGCCACCACAGAACCACCGGTCTGGACCGGATACAGAACCTGAGGAGGGTTATCGTTCTGGTCCTGGATCAGTATCTTCACACTCACGTTGCTGCTGAGTGGAGGAGAACCTCCATCCTGCGCTTTGACTACAAAAAGCAGCTGTTTAATTTGTTCATAATCAAACGAGCGAACCGCCTGTATGACTCCAGTTTCTACATTTACAGAAACATATTCAGAAATCGGGGATCCAGCGATGTTACTGTCCTCTAACAGATAAGTAATACGAGCGTTTTGGTTCTCATCAGGATCTTTAGCTCTCAGCGTGACAACAGAAAAACCTGGAGAGTTATTCTCAGATATAAACGCGCTGTAAACATTTTGTGGAAACACCGGAGCGTTATCATTCACATCAGAAACTTTCAAATTAAAAGTTCTTCTAGCTGAGAGAGCAGGAATTCCTCCGTCTGTCGCAACTACAGTGATGTTATATTCTGAAACACTTTCACGGTCTAATACAGAATCTGTTACCAACGTGTAATAATTTCTTAAATTGGACTTGATCTTAAAAGGAGCGTTTTGTTCTATTTTACAGGTAACTTCTCCGTTCTCACCTGAATCCAGGTCTTTGACATTAATAATACCGATAGTTGTACCAGGAGGAGAGTCCTCTGACACAGGACTAGTGAATGACATCACACTTATTACAGGAGCGTTATCATGTACATCAAGTACTTCAATCACTACTTTACTAGAATCTGTCAAACCACCCTGATCTTTTGCATCAATCCTGAGCTCATATTTTTTATCTTTTTCATAATCAATGAGTCCTTTAGTAAAAATCACACCGCTTTTTTCATCAACAATAAAAACCTCGTGAAGAGCCCGGTTGAGATCTGAAAAATAATACGTCACAATACTGTTGGATCCGAAATCTGCGTCAGTAGCATTGACAGTAGTGACGTAAGTGTCTCTGGGAGAATTTTCGGTGACTGTTGCTTTGTACACTGATTGATTAAAAACAGGTGCATTATCATTGTTGTCAAGAATATTAACATTTATATTTACGGTACCGGATCTCTGAGGAGTTCCACCGTCCACAGCTATCAGCTTTAATGACAGATTCGGGTTTGTCTCTCTGTCTAAAGGCTTCTGAAGAACCATCTCTGCGTATTTCTTACCGTCTGCGTTTGAATGTTGTTTAAGAACAAAATGATCATTTTCAGTCAAGAAATATTCTTTCAGTCCGTTCACACCCACATCGGCGTCTTCTGCACTTCGTAGCGAGAAACGAGCGCCTGATGTAGCTGATTCACTGATTTCAAAATCGATTTGATTTCGTTCAAACGTGGGAGAATGATCATTAATGTCTGTTATCTCAACTGTAATTTGATGAAGCTCCATCGGATTTTCTAAAATCACTTCAAAGCTGAAACTACACGGTGTTGTGTCGCCGCAAAGCTGCTCTCGGTCGATTCTCTCCTTCACCACTAAAATCCCTTTGTCTGCCTTCAGCTCGGTGTACTGGATGTTTTCTCCGCTCACGATACGGGCCCGACCAGAACGGAGCCGTTTCAGATCCAAACCGAGGTCCTGCGCTACATTACCGATCAAAGAGCCTTTCTTCATCTCCTCCGGGATTGAATACCTGATGTGTCCGCTCACAAAATGACTCATTAAAGAAACGAGAACCAAGAACATCAAATGAACTCCGCAGCCAAAACGCCATTTTTCCCATCCGCTGATTAGTCGTTTTCCACATGCCATGACGATTAAATAAATCCTTCACAATAAACCGAGAGTGATTCTCAAAAATATAGATATTATTCCAGGGTATCTCAGTATGTATTACTTGTCTTTTATCCTTTCTGGGCGTCGTTACGCTCTTCTTTTTCGTCGCGTCTGAGCAGATGAAGCACAACGTAGATCTCTGTTCTGAGCGACAGTGTAAAGGGAGGGGAATAGGTGGTAAAGTGTTTCCATTTTTTGTGTTGATCAACAGCGTCGCTTAGAGTCCAAATTCAGTAACATGAATACAGAGTCACAATGAGAAATAAAGTAGCCTGTATGACTCATTTTAAATTATAATTAAAAAAAATCTCCAAAGAACGTTAATAAATGTGATTCAGTCAATTAATAAACAGCATTGAACTCGTGTTTTACTGCTGTGGACTTCGACTTTATGCATTTTTAATTGAAAATAATTTCACATCAACAACATGCGCTTAGTGAGAACAGGAAATGAGGACTGAAGACCGTAAAAGAAGAGGGAATTTTGCATTAGTTATTAAAGTAATTATTAAACTACAAAACATAAAGAACCACAAACCGTAAACGATTCACACAAAAAAGACATGTTGAAAAAACGGTAAATGAAACGTCGCCTTTAGAAATAAAGATTAAATAACTGTAATAAAACACTATTAACTGTATTTATTTAACGTTTTAGTTGAAGTTGTTAATATGAAAACAAATCAAACTCTCTTTTAGGTAAAAAAAAATGCTGTTCATGATGCTGATAATCTATCACCGCCTCAGTGTTACTGCTCAGAAAGAGAAAGAACTTACATGACAAAGGTCAATTTTCTGACTCACCTCTAGAGGAGAACCAGGTTCATCCAGGATGTTCTTCTCACTCTGTATCCGCTGCATGGTTCCTGTAGAACTGGGGTCCATTATCAACACGTTCTGACTAGCAGCTCTGCCGAACTTACAGTCACTCTTTCTGGAGTCAGTCGTCCTGCACACCTCGTAATTGTACACATGTGGGAGAGTCCCTGTCCCCAAAGTGTCTGAGTAACGTGGTGGATAATATGGAATGACAGGGAGGTTGGAGTGATACAGGATGCGAGACTGTCTCCATCTGTAGATCTTCACCGAGATAATAACCACTAAACAGGTGATGAAGAGGAAGGAAACTACAGCCAGAGCCAACACTAAGTAAAAAGTCAGGTTGTCATTGTACTCCTTGTCATGTGGAGAGTCTATGAACTCCGACAGCACTTCCGGGAAGCTGTCCGCCACCGCCACGTTAACAATGACTGTAGCTGAACGAGAGGGCTGCCCGTTGTCCTCCACTATAACAGTCAGTCTTTGTTTCACAGCATCTTTATCACTCACTTGACGGATAGTTCGGATTTCTCCATTCTGTAAGCCCACTTCAAACAGCTCCCTGTCTGTGGCTTTCTGCAGTTTATAGGAGAGCCAGGCATTCTGTCCAGAGTCCACATCAACAGCCACCACTTTAGTCACCAGATAGCCCACATCTGCTGAACGAGGGACCATTTCAGCCACCACAGAACCACCGGTCTGGACCGGATACAGAACCTGAGGAGGGTTATCGTTCTGGTCCTGTACTCTTATAATAACAGTCGTGTTACTGCTTAGTGGCGGTGAGCCTCCATCCTGCGCTTTGACATGAATTTTATACTCTTTTACTTGTTCATAATCAAGTGAGCGTAAACACTGAACGACCCCACTTTCTGTATTAATTGAGAAATAGGAAGAGACCGGATTTCCATTTATTTCACTGTCGATAATAAAATAAGATACTAACGCATTATGTCCTTTATCCGGATCCGTTGCGCGGGTCTGTAACAAAGAAACACCTGGGGAGTTGTTTTCCATTACCTGTGCGCTGTAAAGATTTTGGCTAAAAACAGGAGCGTTGTCATTGATGTCACTAACTTCTAAAACTAAAACCTTGGTGCTTGATAAGGAAGGCAAACCTTCATCACTGGCAGTTAGTGTGATCTTGTACTGTGACATCTTTTCTCTGTCGAGGATTTGCTCCGTGACGAGTGTGTAATAGTTTCTTAGAGAAGATTTAATTGTAAATGGGAGGTTTTCATTCAGAGTTAAATGCACTTGTCCATTTTTTCCAGAGTCTTTATCCTGGACACTAATTAAACCCACAACCGTCCCCGGTGGAGAATCCTCCGGTATTCTTCCCGTATATGAAGCCATTGTGACTACTGGGGTGTTATCATTCACATCCGACACTTCTATTGTTAATTTGCTGGCACCTGTGACTCCCCATGGATCTTTAGCTTGGAGGTTTATTTCATAACTTGGACAAACTTCGTAATCGAGGTCACCGGTAAGTTTAATTTCTCCGGTGTTGGAATTGATCTCGAACGGAGAGGATGAATCTTCCTCCAAGTGAGTGAAAGAATAAGTGACGTTCCCGTTATAACCCTGATCTGCATCTACAGCACTAACCCTTGCAATAATTGCGCCTGGTGAGACATTTTCCAAAACAGCGGCTTTATAAAGCGCCTGCGTAAAAATCGGCCCGTTATCATTTGCGTCTAAAACAGAAACACGAATCTTTACAGTTCCCGACCTCTGCGGTTCCCCCCCATCAACGGCTGTCAGTATCAGCGTGTGCTCGCTTTGCTTCTCACGATCTAAAGCCGTTTGAAGCATCATTTCTGCGTTTTTCCTTCCATCAACTCGCGCGTGTTGTTTCAGGACAAAATGCTCATTTTCTTTTAAAGAGTAGCTCTGCAGCGAGTTAATTCCCACGTCAGGATCAGTTGCGCTGTCAAGAAGAAAAACAGTTCCTGTGGGTGTCGATTCGCTAATTTCCAAATTAATTTCCTTTTTTGGAAAAACGGGCGCATGATCGTTCACATCTTGTACTTCGATTGTGATGGAAAACAACTCGAGCGGTTCTTCGAGAACAATCTCGAGTCCAAAGCTGCAGGGAGATTTTTTGGCGCAGAGTTTTTCTCGGTCTATTCTTTCATTGACAACGAGGTGTCCTTTGTTCTGATTCAGCGCGACATATTGAGTTTCTTCATCTATAACCAGACGAGCTCGACCCGTCACCAACCTTTTGACGTCCAAACCCAGATCTTTAGCAACGTCTCCGACAAACAGTCCTCTTCTCATCTCCTCTGGTATAGAATAGCGAATTTGTCCAGTGACCGCAGCGATAAAGCAGAAAAGCAAAATGGAGATTTTCCGATCCAGCTGGGGACCTCTGCTCTTCAGACTCTCCATTTATTCACAGAAAATATATAATAACACAACACAACAAACCAGCAGAGGTGCAGGTCGTCCTGATGGGTTTTTTGTTTAAATCCAAAAAATGACGGATTCAATCTGAAGCTCCAGCTGACAGAAATTGACTATCATCGCCTTTCTTCCTGCTAAGACGGGTGGTGTCCTTGTTATATGGGGCTATAGTCTGCTTAGGCAACAGCACCACCAGCTGTCACTGTGCGCGTGTGTGCACTTGTGATCCAGAGTCATTATATATTTTCAACATTTTATGCACGTTCTTACCAAAACGTATACATCGCGTGTAAATCAATAAATACAAGGCTATATGATATATTATATAATAGGCTATATTTTCTCAATATTTTGCAGTGAACACATCATGATACAAACAAATCCTTAAAACAAATATATATATTCTGTTATGTAGGGAAATTGCTGACAGCAGCAGAACAATTACCATCAACTATTAAATGGTGACAATAAATGATCGACAGAGACACTGAGCTGATGTTTTTATAATGAACACCAGAGCACTCATGAAAAGGGAGAAAAAGAATAAAACAGCTGTGTGTTTGGACTGAGACACAGATAAATAGATAATCTACTCCCCCACATTCAATCCAACTGATGAATCCACTGACCTACATTTGAGCTGTGGAATCAACATCTGAACCACACAGCACTCTTCCACATGCATCAGCTGTCACTGACTAATTTCTCTGCTACACTTTTCTTCATTTTAACCAACCAGTCTGTGCAGGTATACTTCATAGTTCTCTTTTAATAGGTCATAAAAGTGCCTTAAATCATTTATGAAAAAATATCCCGCTGAAGAGCAGCGGAAACAAGCACATCATGATGATGCATAATTCAGGCAATGACTGCACAGTGGAAACCAGGATAATTATTATTCATGTGGTAAGAAGCCTACTGCTCACACAAATAACAGCAGGGCAGCTGCCTACACTGCAGAACTGCAGTAGCAAAGATGTTTGTCTTTTTTTATTCAAGTGTCGTTCATTGCAATATTTCTGCAAACAATAGAAACACCCATGATGCTGCTGTGTTACATGTCTGATCAGTTTTTCTGCAGCTATAAGTGGATAATGAGAAACAGAGAGGAAAGTGTGTATTTGGTAAAGTTTGTGTGAACTCGGTCAGGTGCTGTTGCATATTTAAAGAATGCAGGTGTTTTATGTGGGATTTGAAAAAAGGAGAATTAAAATGTTCTTACCTTTTGAAGACAGAACAGGAGTTTCATCCATGACGAGCACCAAGAAAAGAAAAAAAAAAAAAGAAACATGATTAGTATAAACTCTTATAGCCTCAAACTGTTTAAATCATATTGAATATTTTAAAAAAACTCAGTTTATAACATCTGTCGGTGTACAATAAACAGTGCATGCTTTTTTAAATATGGCATGAATCCAAGATATCCAGACTGGTCTGGATGTAACAATCAGAAATGGTCTATAGAAGTATTGGTTTTAAGGACTTTAGGGTAGTTTTGAAATAAATTAATAAATACATTATTACCACAAGTAACAGCATCTTGTAGTATTGATTTCGGTTTTATTTTATTTAAAACTTTATCTGAGAAGATCTTGATTGTTGGCAATGGATATCTATTTAACAAAGTTGTCCTGACCAAGAGTGTGCACGCACACACACACACACACACACACACACACACACACACACACACAAGTGTGTTTTGTTATCCTTATGGGGACCGTCCATTGAGTTCCATTGATTTTAGTAACTAGAATTATACCTAACCCAAACCCTTTTCCTAACCTTAACCATTACTGATCTATAACTAACCCTAAGACTAACTAAAACTCTATTCACACCATACCTATAAACCTAACCCCTAACCCTAAAAAGGGGAGTCCCCCTCATGGGGACCAGGCTTCGGTCCCCACAAGAACCCTCGGACCCCAGAAAGATAGTAAAAGTCAGGAAATGGGTCCCCAGGAGGTCAGAAATACAAACCCACACACACACACACACACACAAGTAAAAACAAACAACAAGCCACATAATCAGACCCACTGAGGCAGTGCAAGTAATAATAACCATGACATTTACAACAGGAGGCTGAATTTTAGTATAGTGAGTAACAAATTATGCACATTTCTCCACATCTCTGATATTGATACAGTTTAAATAAAGTGTTCATATTGATTTGGTGTCCTGTTTTGGAAGACAAAGTCTAAAGGAAGGTGACGGTCCTGTAAATGATATCGTGTCATTAGTTAGTAATAGGAACATTATCTGGGAAATATACATTTTAAAGCTGAAGAAATCAGTTTGTTTTTTCTAAAAAAAATCAAAAAGTCATTAACATGAATGTTCACATCTTTCTGTCATGATCTGCAGGTAATTTTGAAGAATTTTAGAGGTTTGAGGATTATCATTGTCTTTTAAGGGACAGTCTATCACAATATCGATTTTGGTGCAAAAAGATTTTTTTCATGATGACATAGCAGTAAATATAATAAACTGAAGAATTGAGAGAACTAATTCTATAGATTGTACTGAGTAAATATTTTGTTTTGAAAAGTGCAACTGAAAGAATGAAGTTCAAACTGCATGTGCAGTGCAACAATGTTATTATTGCTACTATAATTCTGTTATGCAAAACTAACCATCCTCATTATTCTTAAAACAACTATAAAAAAAATACAGCGCTAATTTATACTTTGCTTTATTCAGAACAAACCATGATTCAGAACAACACTCTGTGACCTAGATAGCAATAAACAACCAAAAAAATAACTGTTTTTTTTTTTCTCTTCCTACGCTTGCTGAAATTAGAAGCACAACTCTGCCTGCGGCTGCAACAAAGACAGAAGCATGCATGAATTTGAAAGGACAAAATTATGCTTTACCCTTGTGATCATGAAGGAATATGCATGTAAAGACTTTTTACATGACATAAATTCATTTAACAGTTTGTATCAGTAAAAGATCATACAACAGAACCAACTCTGCTGCTCAGAGCAGTAGAAAACATTAGTTTTTGTATTGACAGACTGTTAATTTGATGGCTAGACAGATAGACAGAAAGATATATGTTTATAAATGAAAAAAATCTAATGTCTTTTATCAGTTTATTTGTCATTAAATGCATAGTCTGATTACATAGTTCTGGATTTATAGTGCAAAGCTTTTAGTCCATCATGCAGCAAATAATGATTATTGTGTGAAAACACAATAAACATTATTAAAACATTTTTAATCATATCAAAAATGAAAACCATGAGTGAAGGCTACTGTAAAATAACAAGAATAAAATTAATATTATATTGATAAATATTCTAAAGATATACAACAGATTTACCACTGACTAAGCAAAACAAACAAACAATAGATTTACATTTATAGACCAACTCAAGATATATCAAGCTCTTTTAATACAAATTGGAGAAAAGATTCCACATAATTATATTTGTCACATATTCTCCAGAACAATAGTGCAATATTTGAGCTCCCAAGTAAAAACAAATAGCCTATTATAAGTTTTGAACTGTCTCATAAAGTTAGAATTTTATACTTGTATTCCAAAAAAGTACGTGAATAAAAAGAAATAACATCCTGCTGAAAGCATTTACATTTTTTTAAAGACAGTCTCACACAAAATATATACAAGAATCATTTTATCCTCTATGAAGCTAAAGTGGAACATAATACCAGAAGGTCAAAGGTCAGCAATACAATTTGTGTTCAAGACCAGGTTATTTTTGGATGAACATAAAGTCAGACTGAAAACAATGTAAATATATTCATGCATCAACACTTCAGTAGGAAAAAAATCAAATCTTAACAAAATTATTTTTATAAATATCAATGAACAGTAAAAATAAAGGAATAACGTCAGAACGTCTTAAAGAGAAGGTAAAAAATAAATTCACCTCCTCTTTTATTTAATCACATAACACGGATGTTGAGGACCTGCCCTGACCTTCAGACTTCCCCTCTCTGCGCTCAAACGCCTGAGTGTGCTTTTTTGATAAGCTGCGCTTCTTTTCTTTAACGTATCGGTGTCTGTACTTGATCCGAAACGGAAATCACCTCTCCACGAGCCGGTGGTTAAGAAGGGGTCATACCTGTCTTCTTTAAGCAAAGTCCCACAACGGCTGAAGTCAGTAAAAGTAGAGGAGCAGTATGTGGTGGGGAAGACGGGGAGACTGCTCGTGGTTGAACGGTAAACATAACTACGCCGACAGAGTTTAAAGTAACACACGCTGCTAATCAGAATGATGAACAGAAAGGAAACGGCTGACAGCGCGATGATTAAATAGAGCGTTAAGTTATTGCTACCCCGTGATTCATCTGCAAACTCATAAAGTTCGTTAAAGACAGGAAGTCCTTCGCTGATCATTATGCTGACTGTCGCGGAGGCGGAAAGAGATTCACGGCCGTTATCCGTTACCAACACCACAAGCGTATGTTTAGGCTCGTCTTCCTCCATGAACGCTCGCAGAGTTCGGATTTCTCCTGAGTGCAGATCTGCCATGAACAAGTTGGAGCGAGTTGCTTTGATTATTCTGTAGGACAGCCAGGCGTTATGGCCGCTGTCTGCATCCACCGCCACCACCTTAGTCACTAGGTAACCTCTTGGCGCCTCAATAGGCACCATGTCTTCAGCTACAAACCCGGAGGTTTGGACGGGATAAAGAATCACAGGAGCGTTGTCATTTTGGTCCTTAACAAAAACATTTACAATACAGGTGGTGGAAAGTGGAGGCTCGCCACTATCTCGGGCTGTCACCTTAATTTGGAAGTGGACTGACTGTTCATAATCAAAAAGACGCGATGTAAAGAGCTCGCCTGTCTCTGGGTTTATGGTGAGAAAAGAAGACACATCTGAGTTTGTGTCTTTTGATATGTAGTACAGTATTTTTGCATTGGAGCCCTCATCAGTGTCCTGCGCTTCAAGTTTTATCACAAACGTGCCCACTGGTTGGTTTTCTAAAACATTGGCATTGTACTCTTTCCTTGTAAAAATTGGAGGATTATCATTTACATCATTAACCGAGATAGTTAGAACTTTTACACTGGAGAGTGGGGGAGAGCCTGCATCAGTGGCAGTGACTGAGATGTTGTACTCTGGTTGGACCTCCCTGTCTAGCATTTCATCAGTAACCAACATGAAATAGTGTTTGACCTCAGATACTAATTTAAATGGAACATTGTCTGAGATTGAACACGTGACTCGTCCACTGCTGCCAGTGTCCAGGTCGTAAATGTTAATTAGAGCCACCATAGTTCCTGGTTTGGAGTCCTCAGCCACCTTGCCTGAGGCCGACTTTATTTCTATTACTGGTTCATTATCGTTCACATCAATCACATCGATTATAAGTTTACAGTGAGAGGCCTGACCACCGCCATCTTTAGCTTGAACATCCAGCTCGTGCGAGTTTTCTTCCTCATAGTCAATAACACCCGCCACCCGAACTTCTCCGTTCAGTGGGTTGATTTCAATAACTCCTCCCATCTTGTCTGACAGGTGACTGAATGAGTACGTTATTTCTCCGTAAACACCCTCGTCCAAATCCGTGGCATTCAAAGTTGTGATGATAGTTCCTAAGGGTGAGTTCTCTGGCACAGAGGCTCTAAAAACTCGTTGGCTAAAAACTGGAACATTATCATTAGAGTCCAAAACACGGATATGGATGGAGGCGGTTCCCGATCTGACTGGATTTCCTCCATCAACCCCACTGATTTCCAGGAGATGTTCTGCTTCTGCCTCCCGATCTAAGGGTTTTTTAAGAACAAGTTCTGGATAAGCATTCCCGTTTATTTGTCTGCTCATTTCTAACCCAAAATGATCATTCTGGCTCAGTTTATATTCACGAACAGAGTTAGTGCCCAGATCGGGGTCATGCGCGCTCTCTAAAGGAAAGCGCCTCCCCAGAACTGTAGATTCAACTAAATCTATTTTTATCTCCCCTGTAGTGAAGACTGGACTGTTGTCGTTTATATCTGCAATGTCCAAAACCAGGCTGAATGCTTGAAGTGGATCTTCGAGTAAAAGCTGAAACTGTAGGATGCAGACGATGGCTTGCGCGCACAGCTCCTCACGGTCTATCCGTTGGCTGACCAAAAGGTTGCCAGACGCAGTATCCAGTTCACAAAGCTGGCTGGTTCCTTCTGCAACAAGCCGGGCTCGACGAGCATGAAGCTCGGACAGCTCCAGTCCCAGATCCCGCACGACGTTCCCGATAACCGAGCCCCTCTGCATCTCCTCTGGAAGAACATAACGCACCTCTCCGCACGAAACACCAAAAAGGAGAGCGCATAGTAAAAGAACAGTCCACCGTTTCAAGTTTATTCGATGATCCATCATATGACATGCTTTCAGAAAAAGAAATACTGTTGACATTCTATTCAAATCTACACCGAACTATGAAGAGCTGCAGTAATCCACCGCTTCTCTGCTTCTCTCGCTGAGTTATTCATGCTCTATTAGGGATGCTGTCAGCTTGTATTCCTCTCCCTCTCTCTCTCTATTCCCATTTCAACACAGCTTTCTCTTTATGACTCACACACTCGTTCATGCAGGCACGCAGCCGCTCTCCTTCTCTCCCTCCTGCACACACGCTCCTCTCAAACCAAAGCGCATCCACGCACAAGTCGCCCCTCTAACTCACTGCTCTAGTTCCACTGACACAGATAGAGAGAGACACTGACATGCATTAGTCAGGCATAATAGAAGAGCGCCATCAAGAGGCTGTAAGCTTTGTTGCAATTTGATCTTTTAACATATCACTGCGTCACGACCAAAGGACAGAGAGCGAGGAGATGAATTAATGAACACTGTGTGGAAAAAAACACGTTTTCCGTAAGAATATTATTCATATCATTTATATTATTAAGTGTAGTAAAATGCAAGTTTGTTCTGTGTAAATAAGCAACTGAAATGCTTATTAGCTATGTGTGAACATGCACTGCGCCCTAAAATGAAGAACAAAAACGTGCTGCAATTAAAACCAATGATTTATGCAGAATGATTTTGCATGTTAGTATTTTTGGACCGTTTATTGTATTGTGATCATTGTGGTCAACGAACGCTGTTCTGGTCGTCTTTCATATTTCAGGAGAAGAAAAGACGAGGTGGGGGCTTGCAGGATCTCAGGCGCAGAGGAAAGGGGAGAGAGAATAAACCGTTACAAGAACGCAGACGAAGAAGAAGGTGATGGGTGGAAGCAAACAAGGATTTAGAGGCAGATTCGACCACACAGGTGAAAGTTAATTTTAGCTGATGATGTCGCATGTATAACGTGTCGGGGTGCGGAGATAGTGAAGAGAAGGTCTGGAACAATGGCTGATCCCCCCAAAAATACGTGCGAGTGTCAACATGGCGACACCGACTCATTTCTTCTGTAAACTGCACGGCTTGTTGTGTGACGGACAGCTGACTGGATTCACTGCTTCAACGTCGTGAGAAGAGAGGACACATGCATTGTGAGCTGTAGGGTGGGTTAGCTGGTTTGTGCTCACGAGTAGAAAACTACTACAATGATTTGAACTCAGTGTTGTACCTCTTCATGTGTTCACTGAAAGAGACAATACTTCACTAAGAGATAACACTGTGTGGAAGCTAAAACAAGCACTGTATACATTTGTTTCAATTTTATTTAGGGCAACGAGATAAAGTGCTGCAAATGTAATATATAACATAATGGGACGTGACTGCACACAGTCACAGAACTGTTTTTACATGGGTAACTTATTTTCGTATATGTGTAAGTTAGTAGTATAAATGCAATAACTCATCAGTGGTGTGATATCATTTCGCATCCACTCATGAAATGTAACTGATTAAAAGACTGCTAACAAGTTCACATAGGCAGAAATCGATTGTGCTTCTTCAGGAAATTAAAAAGCTGGACTGAAATTACACACACACAGTTGCCAAAACAATATTTATGGGAAATCATGGATAAAAGAAAATCTATATAATTTAAGGACTGTGAGAGACTGTCTAAAACTCAAACATTTCTGAAGGAACTATAAAACTCTGAATAAAATAAATACAATTGAAATAAATACATAAATAAACAGGGCTTAAGAGGTAGCTTGTAATTTACTTTAACTGGGATGAGTCACTCATTATGTTCGAAAACAAAAATAATTTTGAAGGATAAAATTTGATTTGAATGTTTAAATTATAATTAATGCTGACAGAAGATTTATGTTTAGTCAGAAAGTTGAATCAATTGATCGCCAGTTGACATGACCTGAATGATGGTACTAAACATCACTGTTTATTCTGTTAGTTTAGGAAAAAAAAGCAAAAGTTTTAGTTTTATTTTTTTACTTTTATGCAAAGCTAAAAAAAAGGAAAACCCCTGCATTTTGAAGTGAGTTCAAACTATCTGATATGCAAAAATTTAGAAATGTATATCAAAACAAAGCAAACACACAAAAACAAAGTGTATAATAATTTTTTCATCTATTTAATTTAAGATTTGGTGACTAACTTTATATAGAAAATTGTAAATTTAAATTAACTTAAGCCTATAAAAAGTTAAGAGAAAGAAAACAACTAAAATTACTCAACTATTTTAGAGTACAGAGAAAAAACAACTGCCATGAAAAATATATGACAGTTTAAAAATGCATTTAAACAGCCCACAAATGTTTTCAGCACCATGGACAGAGACAAAAAGATGGAGGTTCAGCAGCAAAAGAACAGAGACAAAAATGAACTGATGTTTTATATAACGAATAAAATAATATAAAGCTCATATGATATCATTAGATAAACTTGTATTTTTATGAAACGAAAAAAGAGAAAATGTTAGATGGAATTGTTGATATAAACAGTGATCACACATCACATTGGACAGAGTGAGCTTTTCATTTTCAGCACCAAAGAAACTCAAACATCCCAACAAGCTGTACCTTGACAGAAGTACAAAGATATCAATGAAACTGACAAAACAGCCACTAAAAAGGAAAAAACTGTTAATGTCTGTTACAGGAATATATACATAAAAGACCTTTTTCACAACAAATAATTTGACATGTGATACAGGTGTTTAAATTAGGGCTGCAGTACTTCTGTAGCTGCACATGATGACTGTCCTGTAAAATATATCTATAAGCACAATGTCATCTAAAAGGAATGAAGCTGTAATGAATGAAACAGTGATTTCCCAATAATAACATTAAAAAAGATCTGTTTTTTACAAACTAATTATTTTGCATATTACTAACTGATGACATAGAGATATAAGAGATCCAATATGAAACCAATGGATGTAAAAAATATTTTAAAAAAATCAAAAATTCAGGAGGTAATCAAAAGAACAGAAAACTTAAAAATGTGTGAAACCTGCTCCTACCTCAGGAGAAGAATCACAGTCTCCAAACACATCAGCAAACTGAGTGGGACTTTTCTTGAGAGTCTGGTCTGCAGGCAGCGTGTTGTCATTGTATGATGATACAAACTTAAAGTCACTGGTTCGAGACCCTGTTGTCAGGTAGGCGTCATAATTGTAAGAGCTGCGTAAAGTTCCTGTTCCGTCAACATCTGCGTAATTAGGAGGGAGATAAGCGCCGGGGATGGCAACTGCTCCATCAAACAACAGTCTGGGCTTTCTCCTGCGACAAAACCTCACACCCAGGATGATGATGATGAAGGTCAGAAAGAAGGTGGACACACAAACCAGCGCGATGATCAGATAAGACGTCAGCTTGGAGTTCTTCTCATCATAAGAAATATCTTTCAGTTCTGGCACCTCAGCCAAGTTATCAGAAATCAGTAAATACATGACGCACGTGGCAGACAGAGAGGGCTGTCCGTTATCTTTCACTGCCACGATCAGGTTCTGTTTCATGCTGTCAGATTGGGAAATGTCCCGCTGTGTCCTGATCTCTCCGCTGTGCACACCGATAGTGAAAAGTCCCGGATCAGTGGATTTGACTATATGATAGGACAGCCAGGCGTTCTGTCCGGAGTCCGCGTCCACCGCGATCACTTTGGACACCAGAGAGCCTCCGTGTGCAGCTTTGGGGACCAGCTCGGTCATGAAGGAGCTGCCCTCCGGGGCGGGGTACAGGATCTGAGGAGAGTTGTCGTTCACATCCGATATGAACACACTCACGGTCACGTTGCTGCTGAGCGGAGGAGACCCGTTGTCTCTGGCCATCACGTGCACTTTAAAACTCCTGAACTGCTCATAATCAAACGACCTGACAGCGTGGATCACCCCCGTGTCTCCGTTAACAGATAGATAGGAGGACACCGGGGCACCGTTCACCTCACCAGCTAACAGAGAATAAATCACGGTACCGTTTTGTCTCCAGTCGGGGTCTCGAGCAGTAACGGAACATAAAGTGGATCCAGGTTTGTTATTTTCACTCACATATGCGCTGTAGGACTGTTCCTCAAACACAGGTGGGTTGTCGTTGATGTCAGCTACAGATAACTGAAGACTTTTAGAGGAGGACAGAGGTGGAGAGCCCTCGTCAGTGGCGCTGATTGTAATGTTGTAATCAGACACTAGTTCACGGTCCAGTTGTCCTGTGGTCACCAGAGAATAATAGTTTTTAATAGAAGGAACCAACTTAAAAGGGACGTTTTGCTGGATGGAGCAGCGGACCTGTCGGTTCTTCTCAGAGTCTCTGTCCTGCACGTTAATGATGCCCACCTCTGTACCAGGTGGGGTGTCTTCTGCTATGGGATTGGTCAGTGATTTCAGGCTGACTACAGGGGCGTTGTCATTCACATCAGTGATAGAAATTATAGCTTTAGCATAAGAAGACAGACCCAGTCCATCTTTTGCTTTTACTCTGATTTCATATGAAGTGCTACTTTCATAATCAACAGCACCAATTACACGTATTTCTCCTCGTTCATTATCAATGCTAAATATTTTTCTCACTTCTTCTGTAACATGTCCAAAATCATAGATAACCTCTCCATGAACTCCCTCATCTGCATCAGTAGCACTAACAGTGATCACTACAGTATCTGGAGGAGAGTTTTCAGGCAGACTGGCTTTATAAACGGTCTGACTGAACACTGGGGCGTTATCATTAGCATCCAGCACAGTCACATGAATAACTACAGAACCTGATCTCTGAGGAGATCCTCCATCTAAAGCTGTAAGAAGTACATTCATTTCCTTCTGCTTCTCTCGATCGAGCTCTTTATCAAGAACAAGCTCGATTTTATTTCGATCCGACGCCAAAATGAAATTTTCGTTCTTTTCGAGTCTGTACTGCTGAACTGAATTCTGTCCTACATCCGCATCGTGCGCTTCCTCGATCACAAAACGAGCTCCTTTGACTGCTGACTCGCGAATTTCCAACCTGATAATTTTGTCATTGAATTCCGGAGAGTTGTCGTTAATATCTTGAATATGAAGGCTGATACGATGAAGCTCGAGCGGATTCTCCAGCACGAGCTCCTGTTTCAGGACGCACGAAGCCTTGTCTCCACAAAGCCCCTCTCGGTCGATCCTGTCGGCCACAATCAGCTCTCCGTTATTCAGGTTTACGTCACAACAACGTTTATCGGTTCCTTCGGTGTCAATTCGGGCTCTTCTGTTAGACAGCGCGCCCGTCTGCAGCCCGAGATCCTTGGCGATGTTTCCAATAACTGATCCTCGTTTCATCTCCTCTGGGAAAGAATAGCTCATGTCTCCAAACACGACGTGGAATCCACAAAGGACAAAATATATCGCAGCCACTTGAATAAAGATTGATTTCGGATCCATCTTTGATTATATCCAACGATCAAGTAGAACAATGAAGGAATATTAAAAAAGGAATATTATCACATAACCTTCTCAACAAATGGAGCTCGATCCGTCAGCACCGAGACAAAGCATAAAAATGCGTCTTCACTAAGGGCTAAAGGAGACCAAGTTTATCTTATGCCAAGTACATAGCGCCACCTTGAGTCTGAACAAACAAAAACACATGTAATTAAACTTTAGGTAGCTACAATTATACTCCAGTTTTATCTTACAAAGGACTGTAAAACATTCCATCACAGGCTGCAACTGCAACTATACAAACATATACAACAATGATAAACTTTACTGTGTAGAATTTACAAAACTAAACTTTAGGTGACTTTCATTATAAAACTTCTTCACTCTGATACACGTCTTCTAATATTGTTTTTTTTTTATTCTAAATTCTAATCTCAGCTCAGCTTAATGTTTTAGTCACACAAGCCTGTAACATGCAGAACACTCTTTTAGCTAAATAACATTTGAAGATTATCATTATCTTTTTTACATATAGCATAGTTATGTACATTGTTTTCAGATTATATCTAAATTTTATTTCCTGGAATAATCAGCGTAGTGATCTACAGTTTATGTCTTGATAATCATTTTCTGAACATTAGCAAATGTCCACACTGACTGCTGAAGTTCCAGCAAAACAAATGTCTCCTGCAACTGGATCAACAGCCCTGATTCATAAAGAAGTTGGGACACTGTGTAAAACATGACTGAAAACTAAATTTAATGATTTGCAAATCTCAGAAACCCACATTTAATTTCAAATAGAATATAAGGAAGACATCAGATGTCAGATATTTCACAATATCACCTAAAATATAGACTCATTTTGAACGTGATGACAAAAAAAAACATCTAAGAAGCAGGAACAGTGGCAACAAAAAGATCATAAAGTAATTTTCATGAATTAAAAAATGACTGATGGAAACGTCTGACAAATAATTAGGCCATGTGGCAGCACCGCAGTTACATGACTGGATACAAAATGAGTGTTTCAGAAAGAAAGAGCGTCTTAGTGGTCAGAGGTTGGCCATTCTGTGGCAAATTGCATGCAGAAATTATTCTTCAATGTAAAATTTTGAAGACTTAGACGATTATTTCACCTACAATGAATAATTTCATAAAATTTCAAAGAATCAGGAAGAATCTCTGAAAGCAAGAGACAAGGTCAAAGTTCAAACTGGATGCTTATGATCTGCAGATCCTGAGGTGGCACTGTATTTAAAACAGACACGATCCTCAACTGGACGTCACTGCATGGACTCAAGAACTCTTCAAAATTTCACTGCCTGCAAACACAGCTCACTGTGATCCACAAACACATATTGAAGATGGATCATGTAGAAAAAGAAGCCACGTGATCTGCAGGTGTCACTGGAATGTTTATTTAATAGTTTATTTCAATCAAACAAACTGACTCAAGGAATAAGAGGTGCAGCACCTTCTGTATTGTCTTGGAAATGCCTCAAATACATTGCTAGAAATTTGCTAGAAAATTGGTGATAAAAACTAAAGTTTTACAATATTTTTTTTCTCCCACAGAGAGTATACTGTGTGGTGTGCTTAACAGGTGCAGACTGTCTGATTGCAAACGTAAACCAAGAGACTCTGTTTACATGAAAATGCAGAAAAATAACTTGAATGAAATGCAAATGTTCTTGTAAAAGAAAAACTGAACATCAATATTATTTAAACTGTTTGTACACAACATCACTGTGTTTAGATATCATCATTCAAGTAAAATACTATGTTTCATTCGGATAAATGTGATGGAACCAAACTCTGCTCTCCTTTTAGACACCCAGCAAACAAACAAACAAACAAAAAAGATAATATCACAAAACAAAGCTGTTAGGAAACTATTACATAAGACTAAACAACTTACAAGGAAACCATGTTAATATCAAAGTATTGGGAGGATCACTTGATCAAAAGTCACTCAAAAGCTACTAAATAATATTTATGTGATCATTTTAATATTACAACACAATCTGTGGTGAATTAGGAAGAAGAAATTCTGAAATAAAAGTTTGAATAGAGGGCATTTATGTCAGAAAATAAAACTAGAATATTTAAATACATTAAAATGTGAAAAGGCACATGACTTCATGTGATTTATTGGACAAGAATATAATTCAAGCTAACAGGTTAATTCAAACACAGTGAAAAAGGTTTGAGTTTACCCTAAAATAGAGACATTAGGTGTGTTTTGATGGTATTTCTATACTTTTTGTAGATTTGCGTATAATGTTACTGCTACATTCCAAGACGGTGACAGGAAACCCTGCAGTTATACTGTTGTGAAAATGGAGCTTAATATTTTTACACTCTGACACCGCCTCACTTTTTATTTTAACAACCTGCAATTAAATGACAGTAATTTGGAAAACAAATAAGTTACCAACAACCAGAATCAAATGAATCATGTTATTTATAGTGATGTTTAAGAAAAAATGGAGCTTGATCTGATTTGACAGGAATAAATAGTTTAGAATAAAAAAACAAAACACAAAGGTTCATGACACTGGGCTTGATAAAAACATGTTAAAACAAGTAGTGAGTGATAAACCCCCTATATAGAAAAAGACTTATGAAATTCCTCTTTTAGGATGATAATACCCTGGTAGACTAAAATAAAAAAGAATCATAGATGAAAACAAACAGTTTTCGACATGTTTTAAAATTCATATTCCTACCTCAGGAGAAGAATCACAGTCTCCAAACACATCAGCAAACTGAGTGGGACTTTTCTTGAGAGTCTGGTCTGCAGGCAGCGTGTTGTCATTGTAAGATGATACAAACTTAAAGTCACTGGTTCGAGACCCTGTTGTCAGGTAGGCGTCATAGTTATAGGAGCTGCGTAAAGTTCCTGTTCCGTCAACATCTGCGTAATTAGGAGGCAGATAAGCGCCGGGGATGGCAACTGCTCCATCAAACAACAGTCTGGGCTTTCTCCTGCGACAAAACCTCACACCCAGGATGATGATGATGAAGGTCAGAAAGAAGGTGGACACACAAACCAGCGCGATGATCAGATAAGACGTCAGCTTGGAGTTCTTCTCATCATAAGAAATATCTTTCAGTTCTGGCACCTCAGCCAAGTTATCAGAAATCAGTAAATACATGACGCACGTGGCAGACAGAGAGGGCTGTCCGTTATCTTTCACTGCCACAATCAGGTTCTGTTTCATGCTGTCAGATTGGGAAATGTCCCGCTGTGTCCTGATCTCTCCGCTGTGCACACCGATAGTGAAAAGTCCCGGATCAGTGGATTTGACTATATGATAGGACAGCCAGGCGTTCTGTCCGGAGTCCGCGTCCACCGCGATCACTTTGGACACCAGAGAGCCTCCGTGTGCAGCTTTGGGGACCAGCTCGGTCATGAAGGAGCTGCCCTCCGGGGCGGGGTACAGGATCTGAGGAGAGTTGTCGTTCACATCCGATATGAACACACTCACGGTCACGTTGCTGCTGAGCGGAGGAGACCCGTTGTCTCTGGCCATCACGTGCACTTTAAAACTCCTGAACTGCTCATAATCAAACGACCTGACAGCGTGGATCACCCCCGTGTCTCCGTTAACAGATAGATAGGAGGACACCGGGGCACCGTTCACCTCACCAGCTAACAGAGAATAAATCACGGTACCGTTTTGTCTCCAGTCGGGGTCTCGAGCAGTAACGGAACATAAAGTGGATCCAGGTTTGTTATTTTCACTCACATATGCGCTGTAGGACTGTTCCTCAAACACAGGTGGGTTGTCGTTGATGTCAGCTACAGATAACTGAAGACTTTTAGAGGAGGACAGAGGTGGAGAGCCCTCGTCAGTGGCGCTGATTGTAATGTTGTAATCAGACACTAGTTCACGGTCCAGTTGTCCTGTGGTCACCAGAGAATAATAGTTTTTAATAGAAGGAACCAACTTAAAAGGGACGTTTTGCTGGATGGAGCAGCGGACCTGTCGGTTCTTCTCAGAGTCTCTGTCCTGCACGTTAATGATGCCCACCTCTGTACCAGGTGGGGTGTCTTCTGCTATGGGATTGGTCAGTGATTTCAGGCTGACTACAGGGGCGTTGTCATTCACATCAGTGATAGAAATGATGGCTTTAGCATAAGAAGACAGACCCAGTCCATCTTTTGCTTTTACTCGGATTTCATATGAAGTGCTACTTTCATAATCAACAGCACCAATTACACGTATTTCTCCTCGTTCATTATCAATGCTAAATATTTTTCTCACTTCTTCTGTAACATGTCCAAAATCATAGATAACCTCTCCATGAACTCCCTCATCTGCATCAGTAGCACTAACAGTGATCACTACAGTATCTGGTGGAGAGTTTTCAGGCAGAATGGCTTTATAAACAGTCTGACTGAACACTGGGGCGTTATCATTAGCATCCAGCACAGTCACATGAATAACTACAGAACCTGATCTCTGAGGAGATCCTCCATCTAAAGCTGTAAGAAGTAGATTCATTTCCTTCTGCTTCTCTCGATCGAGTTCTTTATCAAGAACAAGCTCGATTTTATTTCGATCCGACGCCAAAATGAAATTTTCGTTCTTTTCGAGTCTGTACTGCTGAACTGAATTCTGTCCTACATCCGCATCGTGCGCTTCCTCGATCACAAAACGAGCTCCTCTGTCTGCTGACTCCTGAATTTCCAACCTGATAATTTTGTCATTGAATTCCGGAGAGTTGTCGTTAATATCTTGAATATGAAGACTGATACGATGAAGCTCGAGCGGATTCTCCAGCACGAGCTCCTGTTTCAGGACGCACGAAGCCTTGTCTCCACAAAGCCCCTCTCGGTCGATCCTGTCGGCCACAATCAGCTCTCCGTTATTCAGGTTTACGTCACAATAACGTTTATCGGTTCCTTCGGTGTCAATTCGGGCTCTTCTGTTAGACAGCGCGCCCGTCTGCAGCCCGAGATCCTTGGCGATGTTTCCAATAACTGATCCTCGTTTCATCTCCTCTGGGAAAGAATAGCTCATGTCTCCAAACACGACGTGGAATCCACAAAGGACAAAATATATCGCAGCCACTTGAATAAAGATGAATTTCGGATCCATCTTTGATTATATCCAACGATCAAGTAGAATAATGAAGGAATATTAAAAAAGGAATATTATCACATAACCTTCTCAACAAATGGAGCTCGATCCGTCAGCACCGAGACAAAGCATAAAAATGCGTCTTACTAAGGGCTAAAGGAGACCAAGTTTATCTTATGCCTGGTATATAGCGCCACCTTGAGTCTGAACAAACAAAAAACATGATATGAATCTGTAGATATACAACTATAATCCAAGGACTATGAAACATTCCATCACAGGCTGCAACTTCAACTATCCATAAAGTACAAACATAAACAGCAATGATAAACATTAATGTGTAGAAATGACAATTAAACCTTAGTTGATACTTGTATTACAAAACTTCCTCACTCTGACACACTTATCCATGTGTTTGTGTTTTGATAACAGGCCCTTGTCTTCTTTATGATTTATTCTGCCTTAACTTGTGTATTATCCACACCGATTGTCACAGAAAACAAGTGATCCTAAATATATGCATGATAATTTTTCAAGAGAACAACAAAGTTCAACAATAGGCTGAAAAAGTTATGGCACAATTCAAACAAACTAGGAGGAACACTTGATAGCTAAGTTCATCAGCAGCAGCTCAGTAACATGACTGAGTATAAAAGAAACATTTTAGAAAGACAGACTCACTCAGATGTAAAGATAAGCAAAGGTTCAGCAATCTGTGACAACTTTCTCAACATTGTGGAACAGTTTGAGAAATGTGTTCATGTATATCAAAAATTTGAAGATTCCACAATTAAAAGTGAATAATAGCTAAAAATTCAGAGAATCAGAAATCAGTTGCTCATAATTTTAGAGGATCATAAAAAGAAGTATCAGCCAAAAAGGCTCAGAACTGTGATGCAATTAGAATCCTGCATTGGCAGAGCATCCTGTCTGAAAACTCTAGCAGCTGGCCTCCTCACTTCCCAGATGTTTACAGACAGATGTTAAAAGAAGAGGAGATGCTACACAAGACTAAACATCAATATGTTACAATTTTTCAGAGATGTGTTGTTGGTCATTAAATTCAAAATACGATTTTTTTCTGAAAGGCTAAAATATCATACTTTTAAAGCAGTACTGAATAACTTTTAAAACTTTAAGCTACAATTTTGAAACTTGTCTAAGTGGATAGTCACCAAAAAATAAGTTCAGCTTCATATTAGACATCACTCTCGACCCTCCGATGGCTTTACAATAGACTAAATAACCTCTGTATTTCGGGTCTCAGCCGGAAGTGGTGTTCTGGTGATTTATGCTGCCCTGAAGAAAAATGCCACCGTAGTACGAAATGACACCTTGTTTCATAATGAAATGTCATTCGAAGTTTATACAGTATTCTTGTTAATGGCAAGTGTGTCCTGTTAATAGTTTAAATGTATTTTTATGATCCTTCCCAGATATTGTCTATATAAAAGCCCTCTGGGTCCTTGGAGGCCATTGTTGGGTCCTTCTCCCGTGGGTGTGTCCAAACATTTGCCTGTCACTCTGACAGTGCAAAGAAAATCATATTTAGTGTTCCTGTCCTGGGAGAATTTAATTGATAGGTAAAATTTTTGGAAAAATATAGAAACAAAAATAAGCAATAAATCTGTTTATTGAAGTCAAGACTGTAGAACGGCACATACAGTATGTGTAGCACATCTCAACAGGTAGCATATTTCTGCAGAACACTGGTTCGAGCAACGGCTGCCTGAGACACGGCTGCAGAAAAGCTATTCAGTACTGCTTTAACATCTGACATGCTGTTCCGTTAATGAAAAAATGATTTAGAAGTTATGCAAAACATTGTATTTCATTTTTATATTTACATATTATTCAGGACTTTAGTCACATTGAACTTTATGTAGAGCAGAAGGAGAACAGAAACCGAAACGGAGATTTATGTTTTAAAGGAGTCATAAACTATTAATACCGTGGACACCCACACATTATAATAGTTGTACAGGCTTTAAAAAAAGTCAATTGAAAAAAATATTTAAAAAAACACCTTATATGACCTTTTATTATAAGCACATTACGTTCTCACGAGAGTGATGCAAGGTTTTAGACTATGTGCACGGTAATTATAATAATTCAAATCTGGGGTGCGTTGATTGGTGGCAGGAACAAGGGGGGTTGTCACTTTAGGACTTGAGAATTTCCAACATGGAGCTCACGGTCCAACCGCTAGCGTTAGCTGTTACTTACTGGAAGCTGATTCAGATCATGGACCCCGAGTCTGACAACTGCTCATCGAAGAACGTGAAGTGGATCGCCGGGCTTAGGAAGCCGCTAGCGGCTAGCTAGTGATAATACTTGCCGGATGCTGATTCAGAGATTCAGCAGAGCTTGCCGGTAGTGCAATCAGAGTTCAAGGCTCGGTCTTTTTGGATGTACGTTGTAGCACGGACTTATTTTTGTCCAGTTACAGGAAAATAGAACACTGCAGACTTGGGGATTTCCTTATGTGGGAGGCAGATGAACGCTCACGGCCTTGGCCAATGAGGCTGCCGGTGACTGTCAACACCCAAACAGACTGAGTTAATATTTATTTTAAGCTCTGTAAGAACTTTGATGCAGCACATGAAAAACTCTTGTAGTGATCTCACTCAAGCGTGTTTACTGTACAAACATCTGATCTGACTAGCAGTTTATAAAGTACTTTAGCTCTTCGGTTAGCTCACTGCTAGCTGGAACGGTTAGTGACGTTGGCTAAGTATTTTTTTTCCATATAAAATAGTGTTGCACCGACACAGAGATGATGGTTAACAAATATTTGTCCAAAAGAAGAAAAGAAAAACAGAACGCTGCAAACTTAGGGATTGGCTTAGAACATATGCGGGAGACAGATGAATGCTCGGCCTAGGCCAGAGGGGCAGCTGGCAACCGTCAACATCTGAATGGACAGTGAGTTAGTATTTATTTTAAGTGCTGTAAATACTTTGATGCAGCTCATGAAAAACTCTTGTGGCAAGCTCACTCGAGCATCTATAAGTAGCTGTTGTTTACTGTGCAGAGATAGTACATTAGCCCTCAGCTAGCTTTGCCGGTTAGCTCTGTCCTTGAACTGATTAAAGGGGGGAGAGGGGCGGGGTAGGCTTGTAGCAGAAAGAGTCTGCAGTGTCCAAATATGGCACATCCGGCCGGTTTGATGTCAAAAAGGGAGAGAAAATTAAAACCTTGTATTTTAGCGTGCACGCGCTTGGCCTGGTTTCAAAATCCAGGGGAGAACAAATGCTCCAATTCTGAAAATCGGCATTCCCGCCAGTGTAAAATCATCAGGAAATCATAATATAAACGTTTTCAGGTGGAAAATGCAAATTTCAGTTTATGACCTCTTTAAAAATCCAAATTACAAAGACATTAATAACATAAATATGTGTTTGTTCACAGCTGAATGTTGTTCAAAAACCTTTTTTTATTTTTACTCTGTCCTTGACTGGATTTTTTTTTAACCTAAAAGCTTCTTTCACTTATACATAAAAGTCATAAGAATTAGAGATGCAGTATTGTATAATATTAAATTTGAGATGCCTCAAAGTGTCACCTAAAGTGGATGAGGACTTGGACCCAATCGCAGGAGGAGGTGGAGCAGGCTCAGAGATAACTAAATGAAAAATTTTATGAAGGGGACAAAACAAAGTGCTGACAGGACAGCAAAAACTTACAAAAGCGGTAATGCAGGAACACGGGACACGAAGGGAGCCGGGCAGGCACAACATACAATCCATGAACAATGAACAGAACTAAAACACTGTCCTAAATACCGAGAGATGCAAGGGAAGTAATGAGCTTAAACAGAAACACCTGGGGAAGAGGAACAAAGCTAGGGGAAAACACACAAGGGCAAAAGGGAAGTAAAAATGTGAAAAAATAATACAGGAAGCAATACAAAAATAATCTATTTGAATCAAAGTGTAGAATTTATTTCTGGACAAAATAACAAAAATCCTCTAATTACGAAAAAAGAAATTCAATATCAAGTATACCAACTCTGCTTTAATTTAAAAAGACCCAGCAAACATTAGAAAAACTGAAATAAAACAATTCACAGCTGATGGCAAAAGATTACTGAAGACCAAAAACCTAAATAAAAAAACAACCCAAACATCAGAATAAGTACAACAGCTCTTTAAAGATCATTCAAAATCTGATTGAGAACATTTAAATGTTGTTTTAATAAAGTAGAACAGCATTTGATGAAGAACGGAAACTTTCAAATCAAAGCCCTGGAAGAAGTGTCATAAACTCACACCAGGATAATTAAAGCAACGATATGAAAATGCACATAACTAAATCTGATATATGATGCAAACTAACAAGTCAGTTAAAGTGCTTTTGATGAAATTCTTTTAGCTTATGTAAAATGGTAAATGGCGTGTACTTGTATAGCGCTTTACTCAGGTCCTACGACCCCCAAAGCGCTTCACACTACAGTATGTCATTCACCCATTCACACACACACACACACGTTTGGTGATGATGAACTACACACGTTTGTAGCCACAGCTGTCCTGGGACACACACTGACAGAGGCGAGGCTGCCAGACACTGGCGGCCACCACCATACAGGCAAGGTGCGTTAAGTGTCTTGCCCAAGGACACAACGGCCAGGCAACATCTGGGCAGAGCAGGGAATCGAACCAGCGACTTTCCAGTTACCAGACGAGCTGCTCTACAGCCTGAGCGTAAAACCTGTAATTTTACTGAGTCCATTTAAACTAATGTTTGCCGCCTCACCTCTATTTTATGATGAAGACACGTTTTCTTAACTAAACAGGTACAATGACTGTAAACTGGAAAACAAAATAATGACAGGCAAAAATAATCCACTCAGCTGTGTTATTTATACTGATGTGTAAGTTAGTGGTTTCATCAGAAATTAAATAGATAATGAAAAGAAAAAAAAATGAAGCTGCTCGTTAAACAATGCGTCAACCTGGACACACAAATGAACTTATTGTTTTCAGCACCATGGACAGAGACAAAGTTAAAAAAAGGTCAGCGCTGCTCAAAAATGCTGAAAACAGGGAAATAAATGTCTCATCATATTTTCAGTTTTAAAAATAACAGACTGCTTTAAAATGCCAAAGGCCTGTAAGAGAACTAAAAGAACTTCATGACAGGTGTCAGTGTTCATGTAGAAAAGCAAATACAAGTTAAACTTTGTAATTCGGGGTACTTTATGTATCAGTGTGGCTTGTAGAGTGTAAATGGAAGAATTGTAAAGTGGTTTAATTTATAATCAAAATATATCTTACAGCAGAACCAAGTGAATAAAAGGACAAGAAAGAGACAGAATGTGTTAAACATGAGGACAACGTTACATTATAATCTAGAATCAGACTAAGAGCTCCTACCTCAGGAGAAGAATCACAGTCTCCAAACACATCAGCAAACTGAGTGGGACTTTTCTTGAGAGTCTGGTCTGCAGGCAGCGTGTTGTCATTGTAAGATGATACAAACTTAAAGTCACTGGTTCGAGACCCTGTTGTCAGGTAGGCGTCATAATTGTAAGAGCTGCGTAAAGTTCCTGTTCCGTCAACATCTGCGTAATTAGGAGGGAGATAAGCGCCGGGGATGGCAACTGCTCCATCAAACAACAGTCTGGGCTTTCTCCTGCGACAAAACCTCACACCCAGGATGATGATGATGAAGGTCAGAAAGAAGGTGGACACACAAACCAGCGCGATGATCAGATAAGACGTCAGCTTGGAGTTCTTCTCATCATAAGAAATATCTTTCAGTTCTGGCACCTCAGCCAAGTTATCAGAAATCAGTAAATACATGACGCACGTGGCAGACAGAGAGGGCTGTCCGTTATCTTTCACTGCCACGATCAGGTTCTGTTTCATGCTGTCAGATTGGGAAATGTCCCGCTGTGTCCTGATCTCTCCGCTGTGCACACCGATAGTGAAAAGTCCCGGATCAGTGGATTTGACTATATGATAGGACAGCCAGGCGTTCTGTCCGGAGTCCGCGTCCACCGCGATCACTTTGGACACCAGAGAGCCTCCGTGTGCAGCTTTGGGGACCAGCTCGGTCATGAAGGAGCTGCCCTCCGGGGCGGGGTACAGGATCTGAGGAGAGTTGTCGTTCACATCCGATATGAACACACTCACGGTCACGTTGCTGCTGAGCGGAGGAGACCCGTTGTCTCTGGCCATCACGTGCACTTTAAAACTCCTGAACTGCTCATAATCAAACGACCTGACAGCGTGGATCACCCCCGTGTCTCCGTTAACAGATAGATAGGAGGACACCGGGGAACCGTTCACCTCACCAGCTAACAGAGAATAAATCACGGTACCGTTTTGTCTCCAGTCGGGGTCTCGAGCAGTAACGGAACATAAAGTGGATCCAGGTTTGTTATTTTCACTCACATATGCGCTGTAGGACTGTTCCTCAAACACAGGTGGGTTGTCGTTGATGTCAGCTACAGATAACTGAAGACTTTTAGAGGAGGACAGAGGTGGAGAGCCCTCGTCAGTGGCGCTGATTGTAATGTTGTAATCAGACACTAGTTCACGGTCCAGTTGTCCTGTGGTCACCAGAGAATAATAGTTTTTAATAGAAGGAACCAACTTAAAAGGGACGTTTTGCTGGATGGAGCAGCGGACCTGTCGGTTCTTCTCAGAGTCTCTGTCCTGCACGTTAATGATGCCCACCTCTGTACCAGGTGGGGTGTCTTCTGCTATGGGATTGGTCAGTGATTTCAGGCTGACTACAGGGGCGTTGTCATTCACATCAGTGATAGAAATTATAGCTTTAGCATAAGAAGACAGACCCAGTCCATCTTTTGCTTTTACTCTGATTTCATATGAAGTGCCACTTTCATAATCAACAGCACCAATTACACGTATTTCTCCTTTTTTACTGTCAATATCAAATACATTCATCACTTCATCAGACACGTGACCAAAGTCATAAGTAATTTCTCCATGAACTCCCTCATCTGCATCAGTAGCACTAACAGTGATCACTACAGTATCTGGAGGAGAGTTTTCAGGCAGACTGGCTTTATAAACAGTCTGACTGAACACTGGGGCGTTATCATTAGCATCCAGCACAGTCACATGAATAACTACAGAACCTGATCTCTGAGGAGATCCTCCATCTAAAGCTGTAAGAAGTACATTCATTTCCTTCTGCTTCTCTCGATCGAGTTCTTTATCAAGAACAAGCTCGATTTTATTTCGATCCGACGCCAAAATGAAATTTTCGTTCTTTTCTAGTCTGTACTGCTGAACTGAATTCTGTCCTACATCCGCATCGTGCGCTTCCTCGATCACAAAACGAGCTCCTCTGTCTGCCGACTCCTGAATTTCCAGATTAATTTTCCTTTCCTTAAATTGTGGTGGATTATCGTTAATATCTTGAATATGAAGGCTGATACGATGAAGCTCGAGCGGATTCTCCAGCACGAGCTCCTGTTTCAGGACGCACGAAGCCTTGTCTCCACAAAGCCCCTCTCGGTCGATCCTGTCGGCCACAATCAGCTCTCCGTTATTCAGGTTTACGTCACAATAACGTTTATCGGTTCCTTCGGTGTCAGTTCGGGCTCTTCTGTTAGACAGCGCGCCCGTCTGCAGCCCGAGATCCTTGGCGATGTTTCCAATAACTGATCCTCGTTTCATCTCCTCTGGGAAAGAATAGCTCATGTCTCCAAACACGACGTGGAATCCACAAAGGACAAAATATATCGCAGCCACTTGAATAAAGATTGATTTCGGATCCATCTTTAATTATATCCAACGATCAAGTAGAATAATGAAGGCAAAAGGGAGTATCATCACATAAACGAGAAGAAGCTTCGATTCGGTCCGACTCTCTTTATGCGGAACAACAAATGGCTCCAGAAGATTTTCGGTCGACAAAGAATAGAGAAGTAAAAATTCCACGCTGGTGCATAGCGACACCGTGAGTTGATTTCCACAACAACACATAATAAAAAGTAACAAAAGTCAAATGAATAAAGTCGAGTTTAATCTTAACATGAATCTAATAAAAAGAACATCTAATAACTTTGTTTTACAAATTTAAGCTGCTTTCAACACTAAATCAGTCCAATTCAAGAAAAAGTTCCGAAAATTCCAACGACGACAACATTCTATTAAAACTATCAGTGACACTTTGCATTCCAACACACTTATATTAACATCTAAATAACCTGTAATCGAATAGATCTGATGAAAATAATTATTATCAGTTATAAAACATTCTTAGTTCAATTCAACACTAAAACATCCTGAAACCATATGAATGTTTAAAGGCAGTGAGGTACAACAGTCATTCCTTCATCAGTCTGATTCAAGGTGTGAACACTGTGTTAGAAAAAAAAATGTATAAAATTGACTATATTTATAAAATAATGTTTTGGTCTCAGTGAAATTCCCATAAAACCAAACTGATTTACACTTGTACTGTATGTGAGCTGCCCATGGTTTATACATCTAAACTTATTATGACAGTTTATCCTACAAGACTCTAACTTGAATATAGCAACATTTAGTTTCAGTAGTTTGACTGAATAGATATTCAAGTGTAAACTTCAATGTCTGAAAACAAAATTTCCCACCTGGCAGACAACTCATTAAACTCTTGACCAACAAGAAGTAAAGTGCAGACAGACAGTGGGCTTCTATCTCATGTGCAACATTCCCATAACTTGTAATCACCACATCAAACATGTTATATTTTACTAATTAACTTTCAAAACAAAAGTTCTTCAAGGAGAGAGAAGAAACTGCATCTCATCCTTCATTATGCTGCTGTTACACCACATAGTTTTTAGGTGTCTGATTATTGCTTTTACTGCTTTTATCATTTGTCATCTCATCTTAGCTCTTTAAATTGCAAAGCAGCATATGATCACCAAATTGAAAATTTACTGAAAATCTTCAGTTTGAGGAACAGCCTTGAAAGCAATTCTGCCAGATTGTGACATTTTTATTTAATATTTAAAAAACACATTGAATTCTAATTTTTGTAAATGTACTGAATGAGTTTCTTGCATGTGATACTGTGGATTTTAGAACATTTATTGTTAAGTTAATTTTTTTAATCACATCAACATAAAGTTATCATACAAAGACAACACACTGCCTCCATACTACTGATCATTTTAACTAAATATCTTCCTGGACTCTGTCTGCATGCTTTTTAAATCCTCTTTATGTTTAAATTTACTCTCTTGTTAATTAAAAACTATAAACATCAACATTCTTTGAAATGTCAAAGCAAAAACACGTTTATTATCACTGTGGATAGATGAAGATATTTAATCAAACATCACACTGTGCATCATTTATCTTTAAGATGATTCAACCAGTCTCTCTCTCCTCTACAAAGCCGAGCAGGTACCCAAAACTGTTAGGAAACAAGTACTGAAGGCCAGAAAACTTAAAAAAGGAATTTAAGCCAAATATTAAAAAAACAAGAACACCAGTAGCTCATACCTCATTCCAAAGCCACTAAATAATATATAAACATTAATTTAATTACTATCATACAATCTCTCACGAAAGACATAAAAATGTCACATCAAAGCCTTGAAGAAGTTTTATCACCCTCATCAAACCTGTAAATGTAAAATAATGACAACATGAAAACGCACATATAGTTTATAATATAAAAATATAATAAAGTTAAGGAGTATATTTAAAAACTTCTGCCAATATGTTCTTTACTTTTATTAAAAAATACTACTATTTAACTTATAACTACGTTTTGTTCTATTTCTTCACTTTTTATAGTTGTGTGTATAAATTCAAAGCAAGAGCCCAAGATAATGAAAACCCTGTATTTTCACTCATACAGAACGCTATTTGAAGTAGCGCATTTAATTTTAAGCAATGTGATACCTCAGCTCTTTATAATGTAAATCATTTCGAAAATATTTTTATGACCTAAAAAGAAATGTAAAATAGTGGAATACACATAAATGACCAGCAAAAATCACCCAAGGAGTCATATTATTTATATTAATGTAAAGAGTCTCAATTGGATCAGACAGCAATGAACAAGACAGAGGGAAAAGACCTTCAACGAACCAGGATTCCAAACACAGGTTAAAAGATAAATGCAGCAATAGAACCCAGTTTGGACAAAAATGTAATTCTTATTTTAGGCAGAGAAATCACCAAGTTCATTTAAGAGTAGTTAAAGGCATTTGTTTGAAAAGAAGTAAACAAAAAACAATATAAACAACAAACAAATAAAAAGAATAATTTTTTCTTATTCTAAGAGTCATGTTCCTGCTGCAAGAGAACCATCACAGTCTCAAAATAAGCAACAACATATCTTAGTTATCTTTTATACTGAAGCAAAATTACAGAAAATAAGAACTAAACACCCTTAATGAAGTAGTAATACCAAAGTACATAGACTCTTCGACCATAATCTGGTTTGTAGTTTAAACTATTTCCACTTAAAGTTTATAACCTTATATTAGCATTGTTAAATTACTTCCTCACCAGAACCAAATTACAAACGTCTTCACTATATTGTTTAAAAGTGAAGTAAAAAAAATGAGACGACAAAATGAAGAATATTTCTAAAAGAGACATTGAAAAATCTCACAAGGAAATCTACAAAGTGAAGATGAAAAGAAAAAAAAATGAAGCTGCTCGTTAAACAATGCGTCAGCCCGGACACACATATGAACTTATTATTTTCAGCACCATGGACAGAGACAAAGTTAAAAAAGGGTCAGCGCTACTCAAAAATGCTGAAAACAGGGAAATAAATGTCTAATTATCTTTTCAGTTTTAAAAATAACAGACTGCTTTAAAATGCCAAAGGCCTGTAAGAGAACTGAAAGAACTTCATGAGAGGTGTCAGTGTTCATGTAGAAAAGCAAATACAAGTTAAACTTTGTAATTCGGGGTACCTTATGTATCCAGTGTGGCTTGTAGAGTGTAAATGGAAGAATTGTAAAGTGGTTTGATTTATAATCAAAATATATCTTACAGCAGAACCAAGTGAATAAAAGGACTACAAAGAGACAGAATGTGTTAAACATGAGGACAACGTTACATTATAATCTAGAATCAGACTAAGAGCTCCTACCTCAGGAGAAGAATCACAGTCTCCAAACACATCAGCAAACTGAGTGGGACTTTTCTTGAGAGTCTGGTCTGCAGGCAGCGTGTTGTCATTGTAAGATGATACAAACTTAAAGTCACTGGTTCGAGACCCTGTTGTCAGGTAGGCGTCATAATTGTAAGAGCTGCGTAAAGTTCCTGTTCCGTCAACATCTGCGTAATTAGGAGGGAGATAAGCGCCGGGGATGGCAACTGCTCCATCAAACAACAGTCTGGGCTTTCTCCTGCGACAAAACCTCACACCCAGGATGATGATGATGAAGGTCAGAAAGAAGGTGGACACACAAACCAGCGCGATGATCAGATAAGACGTCAGCTTGGAGTTCTTCTCATCATAAGAAATATCTTTCAGTTCTGGCACCTCAGCCAAGTTATCAGAAATCAGTAAATACATGACGCACGTGGCAGACAGAGAGGGCTGTCCGTTATCTTTCACTGCCACGATCAGGTTCTGTTTCATGCTGTCAGATTGGGAAATGTCCCGCTGTGTCCTGATCTCTCCGCTGTGCACACCGATAGTGAAAAGTCCCGGATCAGTGGATTTGACTATATGATAGGACAACCAGGCGTTCTGTCCGGAGTCCGCGTCCACCGCGATCACTTTGGACACCAGAGAGCCTCCGTGTGCAGCTTTGGGGACCAGCTCGGTCATGAAGGAGCTGCCCTCCGGGGCGGGGTACAGGATCTGAGGAGAGTTGTCGTTCACATCCGATATGAACACACTCACGGTCACGTTGCTGCTGAGCGGAGGAGACCCGTTGTCTCTGGCCATCACGTGCACTTTAAAACTCCTGAACTGCTCATAATCAAACGACCTGACAGCGTGGATCACCCCCGTGTCTCCGTTAACAGATAGATAGGAGGACACCGGGGCACCGTTCACCTCACCAGCTAACAGAGAATAAATCACGGTACCGTTTTGTCTCCAGTCGGGGTCTCGAGCAGTAACGGAACATAAAGTGGATCCAGGTTTGTTATTTTCACTCACATATGCGCTGTAGGACTGTTCCTCAAACACAGGTGGGTTGTCGTTGATGTCAGCTACAGATAACTGAAGACTTTTAGAGGAGGACAGAGGTGGAGAGCCCTCGTCAGTGGCGCTGATTGTAATGTTGTAATCAGACACTAGTTCACGGTCCAGTTGTCCTGTGGTCACCAGAGAATAATAGTTTTTAATAGAAGGAACCAACTTAAAAGGGACGTTTTGCTGGATGGAGCAGCGGACCTGTCGGTTCTTCTCAGAGTCTCTGTCCTGCACGTTAATGATGCCCACCTCTGTACCAGGTGACACGTTCTCAGGTATCGGGTTAGACACAGATTTAAGGTGGATCACTGGAGCGTTGTCATTTATATCTGTGATATCAATTAATAAAGACGCATATGAAGCTGATCCCAAACCATCTTTAGCGCTTATTTGTATTTCATAAGCTGCTTGTTTTTCATAATCAATAGCTGCAGCTACTTTCACTTCACCTGTTTTGGGGTTCAGAGAAAACATCTGGTTTTCATCAGAAACATGATCAAATCCATAAGTAACTTCTCCATTAACTCCCTCATCTGCATCAGTAGCACTAACAGTGATCACTACAGTATCTGGTGGAGAGTTTTCAGGCAGACTGGCTTTATAAACAGTCTGACTGAACACTGGGGCGTTATCATTAGCATCCAGCACAGTCACATGAATAACTACAGAACCTGATCTCTGAGGAGATCCTCCATCTAAAGCCGTTAGCAGCAACACAATCTCCTGTTTCTCTTCTCGATCCAATTCTTTGTCTAAGACTAATTCACTATATTTTCGTCCTGCTCCCTTTGACTTGATATTTAATTTAAAATAATAATTTTGTTGGATTGAGTAGGTGCGGACAGAATTATCTCCGATATCTGCGTCATGCGCTTCATCAAGTAGAAACGTCGCACCCTTATCTGCAGATTCCTGTATTTCCAATTTAAGTGATTCTTCTTTAAATTGTGGTGAATTATCGTTTATATCTTGAATGTGGATGTTAATGCGATGAAGCTCCAAAGGATTTTCCAGCACCAGCTCCTGTTTTACGACGCATGATACCTTCTTCCCACAAAGACCTTCTCTGTCGATCCTTTCTTGCACGATCAGCTCTCCAGTGTTTAGATTTATGTTGCAGTACTTCTCATTGTTTTCCTCTGTGTCAATACGCGCCTTCCTGGCTGACAGTGTTCCTGGATTCACTCCCAAATCTTTAGCGATATTTCCAATCACAGATCCGCGTTTCATCTCCTCCGGAATAGTGTAGCTCACATCTCCACTGACGAGGCGAAGGGACAGAAAAACAAACGCAAGGCCGCAGTACAGCGCAAATGTGCACGCCATTGTTAGAACACGAACTAAAACAGGCGAACCTCGGTTCTGAATAGGTCCTGTCCAAAGATCGACTCCCTTCCTCTTTCACGCAAGATCAAAATATCAGTTTTCAGTCCTTCATGAAGCGCTTTTTGTCTTTGAATCCAAGTGAAGCATCAGGCTGAATTCACTGACACAAAAGGGAGGAGAACGAGCGCGTCTGATCGTTCATTGGTGCACACTGACACCATGAGCATTTGTCTGGTTATAGCAAGATCATTGGTGATATACAGAATTTTATATTCAGATAAAAAGGAAGAAATTATTTTAAAAATGCATTTCAACTTCAAAAATCTAAAAAAAAAAATAGAATGACAAAAAACTATGAATGTAGAGTAAATAAAGTTTGTGATATATTAAACCTCTATCAACATATATTCAAATATATCTTTAATTTGTGAACCGAAATTAGAATATGTCCAGACTTTCTTTAATATTCATTATATTACTGCCCCCCCTCATTTAGAAATTCCCAAAATGGTTTAAATTGAACTTCAAATAAATCATCACCTTTTTATTATAAGCTCAAAGATTTAAACATGTTCCCTCCTCTGTTATAAATGCCAATAAATAAATCGCCCATCTGTAACCCTCTCAGGCTCAAATTAAGTTTCCTTAAATGTTGCAAATCTGCAATGTCTCCCTCATCATAAGCCCTTCACAGGAAAATCACAGGTATATAATTAGATCAATCCCAAATTCCCACAAAGCATCAGTTTAGAAGGTTGAGTGTAAGAAGGTCATGCTCTGAACTCAGAAAACAAGTTTAAACACTCAAAACGTTGAGAGTTAGAATGACATGATGAAAACCAACTCAAACTGCTTCAATCATTAATCCTGTTCACTTATTGGAAACATCACAAGCACCTCATCCTCACAAAAAGTAAAATGTTCGGGTCTTATTGCTATTGGGTGCAGCTAACACAGCTGGTTTTGGATGGCTGGCAAAAAAAAGACTACATCCGTAAACACTATATAATGTCACAAACATGTAGATGAAAAATTACTAAATAAGAATGAGGAAAAAAAGTTTGTCAAATTAACTCCTCCAAAGGAAAGGCAGCATGTCACAGGAATCAGACGGTTTTTTTAATTAACATGTAAAAGAAAAATTACAATTCACAGGAAAAAAGATCCAACCAGCCCCAATGCCTTCACTACAGCTCACAAAAAATCATCAGTTAAACTTATATTTTTATAAAATGAAGAAAGTATAGCTTCAGATGGAGTTGTTCACAAAACAAACAGTGATCACACGCCTTAATCATGAGGACAGAGCGGGGGATCCTTTTCAGCACCAAAGAGACACAAACCTCCCAAGAAGATGCAGCTTCACAAAAGCACAACGATATTATTAAAACTGACAAAACAGTCACTAAAGAGGAGAAACAGTTGGTATCTGTACAGATATACACAAAAGACATATTTCCCAGCAGATAATTTGACTTGACAGGGAAATACAGGTGTGTAAATGAGGGCTGCAGCACTTCTGAAGCTGCACATGATGATTGTTCTGTAAAATATATTTATAAGCACAATGTCATCTAAAAGGAATGCAGCTGTCATGAATGAAACAGTGATAGTGTGCCTGTTTGAATAATAATAAAAAAACATTCTATTCATTTAAACTTTATTTATCCTGAAAGAGAAATTAAATGTTTGTTACTCATGTATTTATTTATTTTCTGTGGTTCTACAGCTGTGGGGAGGAAATATCACCTGTGCTGCAGCAGATTCAGATGAAGCTTCTGACTGAAGGAACAGAGATGTTAAGTTACTGCGAGGTGAAGAAGATCATCTGGGTTTTCTAAGATAATCCTCATTTCTGAAGCATCTTTCTTTGTACAACCTACTCAAAAAGATCCAGATCAGTCCCCAGAACAGAACCAGCCTTCTTTATCAGTTTGTTCATCCTCTTTACATCACCTGCTGTGAAGCTTCTCCTCTAACAAGAGACTGCAGGTTTGATCACACTCTCCACAAAGACTTATAAAAGATCTTCAACATCTTGCTGTAAACATTTGAGAATCTGACCTCCCTGAAGAAGTCCAGTCTGATATGTCCCTTCCTTTAAACAGCCTCACTGTTGTGTCTCCAGTTCAATCTGTTGTCTGTAAAATACTTCACAGATATGAACAGAGAAGAAAAGAAAAAAGATGCAAAAATCTTGTCATCCTATATACTGCTGCAGTATCTGAGAAACTTCAAATATAATAAAAAAAAAAACAAACAAACATCCATTTGCACTTCAAACCAAACAGGACACTCAGACAGAAACCGGTTTACCCAAAGAAAATGCATCCAAACACAAACTGAGCGGTGTGGTGTACACAGTCCAGTACAATGAGGAGTGTTCAGAAGGGGAAACTAAACAAGCTCTACAAAGACTCATGACAAAACACCGGCATTCCAGCTGTTCAGATAAGGACACAGCTGTACACCTACATCTCAAAGACAAAGGAACTCTTCTGAAGACAACAGTATACTTATTTTGGATGGAGAAGACAGATATTTGAAAGAGGTGCCCTCACATTCCATCTTCCTATACTCTTCATTGACTCTTCATCCTACGCAGTTTAACAGCTGTCCAAACTGTGAAATATGCAATTCCAACATCTTCTCAAAGGTTATCACATCAAGTCATGAGTAACAATAACTCAATGACTTTCAGGTGGGACTGGGGTCTCAGTGACTCTTGTACCTTCAACAACCCTATTAATACTTTTACCATGACAAACACGTATAGTACCTGGAACTTCCAGCACATTATCAGAGATGAGGAAGCCTTCTGGATGAAAGATCAAACATTTTCAAATGGTACATGGTCTATAGATGAATTGAGCATTTTAAGTCTGATTCTGACTCTGTACGTGCTTCACACTAAAACTTGTTCTTCACCCATTCATGTACACACTCTTACGTTTGGTGGTGATAAACTTCATATTGTATCCACAGCTGGAACGCACACTGACAGAGGCGAGACTGCCAGACACAGGAGGTATCATGATCTCTGACCACCACCACACAGTCACAGGTATGTGAAATGTCTTGCCCAAAGAGACAATGGCAAATATATCTAAATGGATGGAGTGGGAATTGGAATCAAATACCTTCCGGTTGCCAGAAGACCTGATCTACTGCTGCACATTTAACATTTCAAGGAACAGAAAATAAGGTCCACATGGCTTTTACTTTATATTTGCCTTTCTTTAAAAATGGTTTTGGATTGACATGTTCAGTAAGACTGAAAACTGAGAAAACTGAGTGCGATTTCAAAAACAATCTGCTATGCGATTACTGTTGGCGAAAAGTAACTGATAATGTTGTAGTCTGACTAGAAGCACAACAGAAAACAAGAACAAGAAGGAATAAAAACAGATCCTACTGTTGGTATCAATGAAATTAAAGATGAATTTATGAAACCTGATCCTACCTCAGGAGAAGAATCACAGTCTCCAAACACATCAGCAAACTGAGTGGGACTTTTCTTGAGAGTCTGGTCTGCAGGCAGCGTGTTGTCATTGTAAGATGATACAAACTTAAAGTCACTGGTTCGAGACCCTGTTGTCAGGTAGGCGTCATAATTATAGGAGCTGCGTAAAGTTCCTGTTCCGTCAACATCTGCGTAATTAGGAGGGAGATAAGCGCCGGGGATGGCAACTGCTCCATCAAACAACAGTCTGGGCTTTC
This sequence comes from Pachypanchax playfairii, assembly GCA_006937955.1. Lineage (NCBI taxonomy): Eukaryota > Metazoa > Chordata > Actinopteri > Cyprinodontiformes > Aplocheilidae > Pachypanchax > Pachypanchax playfairii. Next base: position 5,763,581 of record SSNP01000019.1, read on the forward strand.
TCCTGCGACAAAACCTCACACCCAGGATGATGATGATGAAGGTCAGAAAGAAGGTGGACACACAAACCAGCGCGATGATCAGATAAGACGTCAGCTTGGAGTTCTTCTCATCATAAGAAATATCTTTCAGTTCTGGCACCTCAGCCAAGTTATCAGAAATCAGTAAATACATGACGCACGTGGCAGACAGAGAGGGCTGTCCGTTATCTTTCACTGACACGATCAGGTTCTGTTTCATGCTGTCAGATTGGGAAATGTCCCGCTGTGTCCTGATCTCTCCGCTGTGCACACCGATAGTGAAAAGTCCCGGATCAGTGGATTTGACTATATGATAGGACAGCCAGGCGTTCTGTCCGGAGTCCGCGTCCACCGCGATCACTTTGGACACCAGAGAGCCTCCGTGTGCAGCTTTGGGGACCAGCTCGGTCATGAAGGAGCTGCCCTCCGGGGCGGGGTACAGGATCTGAGGAGAGTTGTCGTTCACATCAGATATGAACACACTCACGGTCACGTTGCTGCTGAGCGGAGGAGACCCGTTGTCTCTGGCCATCACGTGCACTTTAAAACTCCTGAACTGCTCATAATCAAACGACCTGACAGCGTGGATCACCCCCGTGTCTCCGTTAACAGATAGATAGGAGGACACCGGGGCACCGTTCACCTCACCAGCTAACAGAGAATATATCACGGTACCGTTTTGTCTCCAGTCGGGGTCTCGAGCAGTAACGGAACATAAAGTGGATCCAGGTTTGTTATTTTCACTCACATATGCGCTGTAGGACTGTTCCTCAAACACAGGTGGGTTGTCGTTGATGTCAGCTACAGATAACTGAAGACTTTTAGAGGAGGACAGAGGTGGAGAGCCCTCGTCAGTGGCGCTGATTGTAATGTTGTAATCAGACACTAGTTCACGGTCCAGTTGTCCTGTGGTCACCAGAGAATAATAGTTTTTAATAGAAGGAATCAACTTAAAAGGGACGTTTTGCTGGATGGAGCAGCGGACCTGTCGGTTCTTCTCAGAGTCTCTGTCCTGCACGTTAATGATGCCCACCTCTGTACCAGGTGGGGTGTCTTCTGCTATGGGATTGGTCAGTGATTTCAGGCTGACTACAGGGGCGTTGTCATTCACATCAGTGATAGAAATTATAGCTTTAGCATAAGAAGACAGACCCAGTCCATCTTTTACTTTTACTCTGATTTCATATGAAGTGCTACTTTCATAATCAACAGCACCAATTACACGTATTTCTCCTTTTTTACTGTCAATATCAAATATATTCATCACTTCATCAGACACGTGACCAAAGTCATAAGTAACTTCTCCATGAACTCCCTCATCTGCATCAGTAGCACTAACAGTGATCACTACAGTATCTGGTGGAGAGTTTTCAGGCAGACTGGCTTTATAAACGGTCTGACTGAACACTGGGGCGTTATCATTAGCATCCAGCACAGTCACATGAATAACTACAGAACCTGATCTCTGAGGAGATCCTCCATCTAAAGCTGTAAGAAGTAGATTCATTTCCTTCTGCTTCTCTCGATCGAGCTCTTTATCAAGAACAAGCTCGATTTTATTTCGATCCGACGCCAAAATGAAATTTTCGTTCTTTTCTAGTCTGTACTGCTGAACTGAATTCTGTCCTACATCCGCATCGTGCGCTTCCTCGATCACAAAGCGAGATCCTCTGTCTGCGAGTTCATGAATTTCCAGATTAATTTTCTTTTCCTTAAATTGTGGTGGATTATCGTTAATATCTTGAATATGAAGGCTGATACGATGAAGCTCGAGCGGATTCTCCAGCACGAGCTCCTGTTTCAGGACGCACGAAGCCTTGTCTCCACAAAGCCCCTCTCGGTCGATCCTGTCGGCCACAATCAGCTCTCCGTTATTTAAGTTTACGTCACAATAACGTTTATCGGTTCCTTCGGTGTCAATTCGGGCTCTTCTGTTAGACAGCGCGCCCGTCTGCAGCCCGAGATCCTTGGCGATGTTTCCAATAACTGATCCTCGTTTCATCTCCTCTGGGAAAGAATAGCTCATGTCTCCAAACACGACGTGGAATCCACAAAGGACAAAATATATCGCAGCCACTTGAATAAAGATTGATTTCGGATCCATCTTTAATTATATCCAACGATCAAGTAGAATAATGAAGGCAAAAGGGAGTATCATCACATAAACGAGAAGAAGCTTCGATTCGGTCCGACTCTCTTTATGCGGAACAACAAATGGCTCCAGAAGATTTTCGGTCGACAAAGAACAGAGAAGTAAAAATTCCACGCTGGTGCATAGCGACACCGTGAGTTGATTTCCACAACAACACATAATAAAGAGTAACAAAAGTAAAATAAAAAAATTCCAACTTAACTTTTAACATGAATCTAATAAAAACAAAACATCTAATAACTTTGTTTTACAAATTTAAGCTCCTTTCAACATGACTAAATCAGTCCAATTGAAGAAAAACTCCCAAAAATTCCAACAACGACAACATTCCATTAAAACTATCAGTGACACTTTGCATTCCAACACACTTATATTTACAACTAAATAACGTGTAGTAGAATGGATCCGATGAAAATAATTATTATCAGTTATAAAACCTTTTAAGTTCAATTCAACACTAAAACATCCTGAAACCATATGATTGTTTAGAGGCAGTGAGGTACTGTTGGAGATTTTAAGGTTTTACCATGTTGGTAAAAGGTCACAGGTCATGCTGCAGGAGTAAGTGAACTGAAAGAGGCCTGGCCTGAATCAACACTTCTGTGTTTATCTTGGAAACCAGTTGGTTTACGACCTGTGACTGTTGTTCATCCAATTATGTGTTTATTTACTACACCCTGACTTCATTATCTGACCCACACTTGTTCCCCTCCTTTGCTCCATCCAGATGCGAAGTGTCTTTGTGAATAAAAAGGCAATGCAGAGGTGAACACATCAGAATTGTCTCAACACCTTAGTTGGAGAATTCTCATTTGCAAAGCTCATTGAAACCACCTCTGTGTCTGACTGATGGTCTTTTTGATAGTTATTTAACTTAGGGGAATTAAAATATCCAGACAGGTACAACAGTCATTCCTTCATCAGTCTGATTCAAGGTGTGAACACTGTGTCAGAAAAAAATGTATAAAATTGACTATATTTATAAAATAATGTTTTGTTAGTGAAATTCCCATAAAACCAAACTGATTTACACTTGTACTGTATGTGAGCTGCCCATGGTTTATAGATCTAAACTTTTTATGACAGTTTATTCAATACAAGACTTTAACTTGAATATAGCAACATTTAGTTTCAGTAGTTTGACTGAATAGATATTCAAGTGTAAACTTTATTGTCTGAAAATCAATTTTCCCACCTGGCAGACAACTAATTAAACTCATGAGCAACAAGAAGTAAAGTGCAGACAGACAGTGGGCTTCTATCCAACATGCAATGTTATTAGAACTTGAATTAACCACACCAACAGGTTATACTTCACCAGTTAACTTTCAAAATAAAAGTTCTTCAGGAAGAGAGAAGAAACTGCATCTCATCCTTTATTATGCTGCTGTTACACCACATAGTTTTTTGGTATCTGATTCTTGCTTTTACTGCTTTTGTCATTTGTCGTCTCATCTTAGCTCTTTAAATTGCAAAGCAGCATATGATCACCAAACTGAAAATTTACTGAAAATCTTCAGTTTGAGGAACAGCCTTGAAAGCAATTTGGTCAGACTGTGACATTTTTATTCAATATCTTAAAAAAATTACTGAATTCCGACTTTTGTAAATTTACTGAATGAGTTTCTTGCAAGTGATAGTATTTCAGAAGATTTATTGTTAAATTATTGTTTTAATCACATCAACATAAACTTATCTTCTAATGACAACATGCGTATAGTCTTGATCATTTTTACTAGATCTCTTCCTACACTGTCTTCATGTCACTTAAAGGCTCTTTATGTTTAGCTTCACTCATCTTGTTAGTTAAAAACCCTGAACATCTACATCCTTCAAACTGTCAATGCAAAATACACGTATAATCACTGTGGATACATGGTATTTACTTAAATTATACAATTAACATGTTCCTACAGCAAGAGGACCATCACAGTCTCAAACCAAGCAGCAATGATTTCTTAGTTTATTTGAGACTAAAGAAAAATGACAGAAAATAAGAAATAAACACCCTTGATAAAGTATTTAATACCAAAGAACCTAGACTCATCAACCAAATCTGATTTGTTGTTTAAATTATTTGCACTTAAATAAAAGTGAATAAAGTTATATAAGCCTTATATTTCCTCACCAATAGGAAATTAAAAACGTCTTAATTATTGTTTAAATGCAAAGTAAAACAAAATTAAGATGACAAAATGAAGAATATTTCTGAAAGACACATTGAAAAATAACATGGAAATCTAAAAAGTGAAGTTGAAAATTAAAAAAAAAATGAAACTGGTCGTTAAACAAAGTTTCAGCCTGGAAACAAATATGAACTTATTGTTTTCAGCACCATGGACAGAGACAAAGTTAAAAAAGTGTCAGCGTTATTGAAAAATACTGAAAGCAGGGTAATAAATGTCACATTTTGGAAGACTGAAAACTGAAAAGATGGAGAGAATAAAACAAACTGCTTTAATATAGCAAAGGCCTGTAAAAGAATTGCAAGAACTTTATGAGAAATGTCAGTGGTCAACGCAAATACAAGTTAAACTTTGTAATTCGGGGGACTTTATGTATCCAGTGTGGCTCATAGAGTGTAAATTGAAGAATTGTAAAATGGTTTAATTTATCATCAACGTATATCTCACAGTAGAACCAAGTGAATAAAAAGACTACAAAGAGACAGAATGTTTCAAACATGAGGACAAAGTTACATTATAATCTAGAATTATTGAAACTCAGACTAAGAGCTCCTACCTCAGGAGAAGAATCACAGTCTCCAAACACATCAGCAAACTGAGTGGGACTTTTCTTGAGAGTCTGGTCTGCAGGCAGCGTGTTGTCATTGTAAGATGATACAAACTTAAAGTCACTGGTTCGAGACCCTGTTGTCAGGTAGGCGTCATAATTGTAAGAGCTGCGTAAAGTTCCTGTTCCATCAACATCTGCGTAATTAGGAGGGAGATAAGCGCCGGGGATGGCAACTGCTCCATCAAACAACAGTCTGGGCTTTCTCCTGCAACAAAACCTCACACCCAGGATGATGATGATGAAGGTCAGAAAGAAGGTGGACACACAAACCAGCGCGATGATCAGATAAGACGTCAGCTTGGAGTTCTTCTCATCATAAGAAATATCTTTCAGTTCTGGCACCTCAGCCAAGTTATCAGAAATCAGTAAATACATGACGCACGTGGCAGACAGAGAGGGCTGTCCGTTATCTTTCACTGACACGATCAGGTTCTGTTTCATGCTGTCAGATTGGGAAATGTCCCGCTGTGTCCTGATCTCTCCGCTGTGCACACCGATAGTGAAAAGTCCCGGATCAGTGGATTTGACTATATGATAGGACAGCCAGGCGTTCTGTCCAGAGTCCGCGTCCACCGCGATCACTTTGGACACCAGAGAGCCTCCGTGTGCAGCTTTGGGGACCAGCTCGGTCATGAAGGAGCTGCCCTCCGGGGCGGGGTACAGGATCTGAGGAGAGTTGTCGTTCACATCCGATATGAACACACTCACGGTCACGTTGCTGCTGAGCGGAGGAGACCCGTTGTCTCTGGCCATCACGTGCACTTTAAAACTCCTGAACTGCTCATAATCAAACGACCTGACAGCGTGGATCACCCCCGTGTCTCCGTTAACAGATAGATAGGAGGACACCGGGGCACCGTTCACCTCACCAGCTAACAGAGAATAAATCACGGTACCGTTTTGTCTCCAGTCGGGGTCTCGAGCAGTAACGGAACATAAAGTGGATCCAGGTTTGTTATTTTCACTCACATATGCGCTGTAGGACTGTTCCTCAAACACAGGTGGGTTGTCGTTGATGTCAGCTACAGATAACTGAAGACTTTTAGAGGAGGACAGAGGTGGAGAGCCCTCGTCAGTGGCGCTGATTGTAATGTTGTAATCAGACACTAGTTCACGGTCCAGTTGTCCTGTGGTCACCAGAGAATAATAGTTTTTAATAGAAGGAACCAACTTAAAAGGGACGTTTTGCTGGATGGAGCAGCGGACCTGCTGATTACTATCTGAATCTGCATCCTGTATATTAATAATGCCCACCTCTGTACCAGGTGAGACATTTTCTGACACTGGGTTTGTCAAAGACTTAATGTAGATTACAGGAATATTATCATTAACATCTATAATATCTATAATCACCTTTGTGTATGTCGATAATCCCAAGCCATCCTTTGCTTTAACACGTAAATCATATTTTGGGAGAGTTTCAAAATCAACCACATTTATAACTTTAATTTCCCCATTTTTATTCCCAATACTAAAAACTTTCTTTACATCCTCAGAAATATGCCCAAAGTCATAAGTAATTTCTCCATGAACTCCCTCATCTGCATCAGTAGCACTAACAGTGATCACTACAGTATCTGGAGGAGAGTTTTCAGGCAGACTGGCTTTATAAACGGTCTGACTGAACACTGGGGCGTTATCATTAGCATCCAGCACAGTCACATGAATAACTACAGAACCTGATCTCTGAGGAGATCCTCCATCTAAAGCTGTAAGAAGTACATTCATTTCCTTTTCTTTTTCACGGTCAAGCTCTTTATCAAGAACAATCTCTACGGTGTTTCCATCTACAGCTAAAACAAAATTTTCGTTCTTTTCGAGTCTGTACTGCTGAACTGAATTCTGTCCTACATCCGCATCGTGCGCCTCCTCGATCACAAAGCGCGCTCCTCTGGCTGCTGACTCCTGAATTTCTAAATTAACAGATGCCTCGTTAAACTGTGGTACGTTGTCATTGATATCCTTAATATGTAAACTAAAAGGATACAGTTCAAGAGGATTCTCCAGTACGAGGTCGCGTTTTATTACGCACGAAAGCTTCTCCCCGCACAGCTCCTCTCTGTCGATCCTCTCGTCAACAATTACATCTCCAGTCCTGTGGTTGACATCACAATATCGTTTGCGATTTCCTGGGGCACCAATACGAGCGTTTCGGGATAAGAATTTACTCAAATCCAGACTTAGATCCTTTGCTATGTTCCCAATCACGGTCCCGCGCTTCATTTCCTCCTGAAACGAATAGCTCACGTCTCCATCCACGACGCACCACAATAAAAAAAAAATGCAGCAGGCAATTCTGCGCTCCATTGTGCGTCGAAGCAAATGCGTTTAGTACAAAAAGTGATCTCCTGTTAGATTTTATGATAACGAAGGGTTATAAAAAGGAAAATCGACAGCACTTCTTTTACACCAGCCCGTGTGCACAGCCCGAATTAAACACAGCAACTGAAAACAAAGATCATGCCATTGGTCTAACAGACAAAGGGTGGAGTGGAAAAACCTTCACATAGACGGGTCAATAGCGACACTGAGAGGAAAGAAGAAACAACACTCTCCAACTAATAGCATGTAAAAGATAAAAGTTAAAGAAATATATACTTGTAATGTATTGGTGTCATAAAGCACTGAAAAGATAAATTAACTCAGGAATGTATCAATATAATTGTATGTTCAGTTATGAAAAGGGAGAACTGTTTAAATTGAACCTAAAATAAACTAAAATGAACGTTATAATTTTAAATTTTGAACATCTGCAGTTCAATACATCTGTAACCAGACTTATCGAAGAATTCAACACTGGCTTGTTTTACAAACTAAAATCAGATCTAAAAGATAAAAAAGGCAAAAACTGGTTTAATTCAGAGCAGGAGAACTAAACCTTTTAGAAAGCAAATTAACTGTGTAACAACCTCCAATCTCAAGCCACAGCACCAGAATTCACTGCAATTTCACACTGTCAAGTAAACACAAACACAAATTATAGACCAACATTTAAGTGAGGAAATGATAAAATCAACCTGTCTGTGATTTGACATTCACCCCAAATCTTATTAAAATATAAAAACAAAAGAGCCAAGGAGAAAACATTGTGAAAATGTTGAACTATTTTTCAAAACAGAAGAAAATGGGACAGAAGATTTCTTAGAAAATGAGTTCAGTTAAAAAAACTGTTATTTCTTTAACAAATACATACTCACATAAACATTTTCAATAGGAGACATTGTTTAAATAAAACCAGGAATAATAAAGATTTTCAGCAAGAACAAGACATTTAAACGAGCATGTTGAAGTATTAAAAATTATATTTAATACTAAAAGTTCCTATTTACCTTCTACAAAGTACTATGTCAAAATCCAACAAGTTATTAGCTGAAAACCCAATATTATTGAACCAAAATATCTTGTGATGAGGCCAAATTATTCTTCATTCTGTTCCTGTCCAGGAAATTCAAAATGGCAGAAATATCTGTTATTATAAACTGTTTTCTTATGTGATTGTGTAATATATGAATACAAAGGCTCTATATTTGGAAATAAAATAATAAAGAGGGGTGATTCAGGTTTGAAAAGAACTTGAATTGAAATGTTGTTGCTGTATAAATATTACAAATTGCATGCAAGTTGTATTTAGCAATATTTATTTTTTCTTGCTTACTATCACATACTTTCAAAATATTGACAAGAACTTAAAATATTTTAGTTATTCATGTAACAAAGCAAAGACATATAAATCTAAGGTTGGAACTGAAGATATTTTATGTATTTTATGCTTTATGTGTGTATAAATTAAATAATTAGGAGGTTTATGGCATTATCACATCATAAAATACTGAAATAAACAAAATAAATTTAAAAAGAATAGAAAGAAAAACAAACAAAAAAAAAAAAACAGTGCTGCATTTAATTTTTAAACCCAGACTAAGAGCTCCTACCTCAGGAGAAGAATCACAGTCTCCAAACACATCAGCAAACTGAGTGGGACTTTTCTTGAGAGTCTGGTCTGCAGGCAGCGTGTTGTCATTGTAAGATGATACAAACTTAAAGTCACTGGTTCGAGACCCTGTTGTCAGGTAGGCGTCATAATTGTAAGAGCTGCGTAAAGTTCCTGTTCCGTCAACATCTGCGTAATTAGGAGGCAGATAAGCGCCGGGGATGGCAACTGCACCATCAAACAACAGTCTGGGCTTTCTCCTGCGACAAAACCTCACACCCAGGATGATGATGATGAAGGTCAGAAAGAAGGTGGACACACAAACCAGCGCGATGATCAGATAAGACGTCAGCTTGGAGTTCTTCTCATCATAAGAAATATCTTTCAGTTCTGGCACCTCAGCCAAGTTATCAGAAATCAGTAAATACATGACGCACGTGGCAGACAGAGAGGGCTGTCCGTTATCTTTCACTGCCACGATCAGGTTCTGTTTCATGCTGTCAGATTGGGAAATGTCCCGCTGTGTCCTGATCTCTCCGCTGTGCACACCGATAGTGAAAAGTCCAGGATCAGTGGATTTGACTATATGATAGGACAGCCAGGCGTTCTGTCCGGAGTCCGCGTCCACCGCGATCACTTTGGACACCAGAGAGCCTCCGTGTGCAGCTTTGGGGACCAGCTCGGTCATGAAGGAGCTGCCCTCCGGGGCGGGGTACAGGATCTGAGGAGAGTTGTCGTTCACATCCGATATGAACACACTCACGGTCACGTTGCTGCTGAGCGGAGGAGACCCGTTGTCTCTGGCCATCACGTGCACTTTAAAACTCCTGAACTGCTCATAATCAAACGACCTGACAGCGTGGATCACCCCCGTGTCTCCGTTAACAGATAGATAGGAGGACACCGGGGCACCGTTCACCTCACCAGCTAACAGAGAATAAATCACGGTACCGTTTTGTCTCCAGTCGGGGTCTCGAGCAGTAACGGAACATAAAGTGGATCCAGGTTTGTTATTTTCACTCACATATGCGCTGTAGGACTGTTCCTCAAACACAGGTGGGTTGTCGTTGATGTCAGCTACAGATAACTGAAGACTTTTAGAGGAGGACAGAGGTGGAGAGCCCTCGTCAGTGGCGCTGATTGTAATGTTGTAATCAGACACTAGTTCACGGTCCAGTTGTCCTGTGGTCACCAGAGAATAATAGTTTTTAATAGAAGGAACCAACTTAAAAGGGACGTTTTGCTGGATGGAGCAGCGGACCTGTCGGTTCTTCTCAGAGTCTCTGTCCTGCACGTTAATGATGCCCACCTCTGTACCAGGTGACACGTTCTCAGGTATCGGGTTGGTCAGAGATTTTAAACTGATGACAGGCGGATTGTCATTAACATCTGTAATTTCGATATTTATTGTACAGTATGAAGAAAGACCTGGTCCATCTTTTGCTCTAATTCGCAGTTCAATCAATTTCTCTGTTTCATAATCAATAGATCCGATCACTTTTATCTCTCCTGTCTTATAATCAAGAGAGAAAAGCGAGGCGTGATTGTCTGACATATGATCAAAATTATATGTCACGTCTCCATTAACTCCCTCATCTGCATCAGTAGCACTAACAGTGATCACTACAGTATCTGGTGGAGAGTTTTCAGGCAGACTGGCTTTATAAACGGTCTGACTGAACACTGGGGCGTTATCATTAGCATCCAGCACAGTCACATGAATAACTACAGAACCTGATCTCTGAGGAGATCCTCCATCTAAAGCTGTTAGTACTAATTTCAATTCTTTTTCTTTCTCTCTATCTAATTCTTTCGCCAAAACCAGTTCAGAATGTTTCCTTCCACTCACATCTGTTTTTACATCGATGGTGAAATGCTCATTATTCTGTAAATTATAACGTTGCACAGTATTTGTACCGATATCCGGATCACGGGCCTCGGTCAGTAAGAATGTCGCTCCTTTGTCAGCAGATTCTGTTATTTCAAAAGAAATCACATCCTCGTTAAACTCTGGGGCGTTGTCGTTTATATCTTGCACGTGAATACTGATCCGCTGAAGCTCCAATGGGTTTTCCAGAACGAGCTCCTCTTTTAAAACACACGTCGCTGTTTTTCCACAAAGGCCTTCCCGGTCGATCCGGTCCATAACGATCAAATCTCCGGTGCTCAGATTAATATCACAATACTTCTTATCATTCATGTCAGTGTCAACGCGGGCTTTACGTGAGGACAGTGTGGCAATTCCGAGACCGAGATCTTTAGCGATGTTTCCGATCACAGACCCGCGTTTCATCTCCTCAGCGATTGAGTAGCTCACATCTCCGTGCGCAAAACTCTGAGCGATTAAAAGGAAAACGTACAGCTTGAAATAAAATCCTCCGTTGAATATGTTCCTCATGATTTTCCTGTATTTCCTTTTTCTCTAGTTCTTGCAAAAACAACTGGATTTATTCTACATCCAACCAAAACCGTTGGCGTTATGTCGCGTCCTTAACCGAATGACACACAGACGCATAATAACGCCTGGAAATGGTGAAACAAAGGATGGAGTGATATAAACTCTGCCTTCCTTTGGTGTACAGTGACACCAAGAGTCCCAAAAAATTATAGCAATGTGGATGAAAATTTCTTCAGGATTTGAATGTTTTATTTCTCTTCTCCAGACCTCTTGTGAGACCAGCATGACTACTCCCTGCCTCAAAGAGAGTAAAAAAAAAAAAAACGCCCAGTAAATAAGAATTATTCTCAATATAATTATACAAGTATCTACTGTTTGTGAGAAAATTAATAAGTCTCAATTTTAATCCATGACAATTAAGTGAAATAATTAGAGACCTAGATGTGTTTTATGTGATTAAAGACACCGTATGTAACACAGCTTGTTAAATCTGTTAAAAAACTAAATCCACACATACTAAAAACATGCAAACATAATATATTATCCACCAGCTATTAGTGAAACATCTCCATTTAAGGGTAAATTGACAGAGCAAAATATTTCTCCTAGAGGGTGCACCTCACTTTGAATTATACTGTTATGAAGAGATATTCTAAAATGAACAAACTCTTATTGATACAACAGCTACATTTCATAATCACCAGCCTTTTAACATTTATTTCAGTAGTACATACAGAATAATGTGATATGTTTAAGTAGCTCACCAGTGCCTAAAGGAAATAACAACCAAAAGCCCAAATCACTGCTAAAGAATTTTGAAAAGAGGATAGGAATAAAGACCTATGACAGAAATCTCCAACTTTCTGCAAGACAAACTTATCTTTTTAACATTAAAGATCCTGAAAAAAAACTATAATATTAATCTGAATTCCTTCAGTCAATGTGTGAAGCAGAAGTGAAAATTACATGACTAGATGTAACTTAGTTCATGAGTGAGTTATATTTACCAGGATCAAACAGACAGACAGACATATATCTTAGTCTTAATCCATATAAAGAAGTCATTACATTATTGGTGAAGCCTTATAAAGAACATTTGGACAGTATTTTTATTTTTATCTCCACCGTATGCAAAAAAGTACATTCTAATTCTAAGTGCAGCCAAATTAGAAGATGTATTTATAGAACAATTTCAGCCCAAAGGTAAAGCATCCATCTATCCATATTATACATAATATATATTAACGCTTGTTTCTTTGCAGGGTCATGAAGGAGATGGTCATCTTCAAAGGTAAAATAGATAGTCAAAATATCAAATGAAATCTTCTAGTATTACAATTAATCAACCATCCAGTTTCAGGGTCACATGGAGGTGGTGCCCATCTCCAGCAGTCATTGGGTGAGAGGCGGTGTCAGAGGTCACCAGTTCATCACACGGCCACAAAGAATCAAACAACCACTCACACACTCACACCTGGGGATAATTTAGCCTCATGCATATTTTTGGTCTGTAGGAGGAAACTAGAGTCCCTGGAGAAAATCCACTCATGCATGGGGAGAACATGAAAACTCCATGCAGAAAAGCCCCAGCCCAGATTTGAACCCAGGACTCTCTCAGTGCAAGGCAACAATGCTACCAGCTGCATCATCACGCAGCCCTCAATTAATTAATAAAGAATAAAGACCTAAAACGAGCAAAAAGCCCATACCATATTCAAAAAGATGCAACATATTTATATCTTTTCTATACATATTCCTACTTCTCATTCAACATGAGCAGTAGTTTACTGATTTACTGATCAAACATCAACATCAGACCCTGGCGTGAACAGATCAGTCCACTAAACTTTAATATTAAACACTTTACAGGGAAAAGGGTAAATACGAATATGAAAAGCTTCATAAAATAGACAAATTCTTAGATTTAAAACAGTGTCAGTAAACTCCAGCACACAGAAAGTGTCCTAAAAATGTTAACTCATTTTAAAGTGTTATCCTGGTGAAGTGAGAAAATTGCTGCTAAACTACTAAAACCAATTAGATGGAGTTAACATAGAAATAACAGAGACCCTCAATAATACCGTGACTCTATAAAGCAGGTTACAAGACTGAAGCTTATGTTATTAACAAGCAGCCCACAATGTGCATCACTCTGACACTGATAGGTTCACTTGCAATACTTTCAGCACAAATATGAATGACACTAGTAAACTGATGATTTGGAAGGAAAAAAGTGAACAAATAAAGAATAAATTTACCATATTCATCTAAGGTATGCAGCATATTGGAAGGAAAAGATGTTGAAACAAACTCGCCAAGTATGAAAATGAAATGGACAAAATGACACCTGTATTCTACACGACAAAGTCATAGACCAGAACTTTTTTTTTGTAAAAAATATTGCAGACAAATTTACACCAGATTGTAACAATGTAGGCTATCAAGCTGATTGTTATTTATATAACTGATTAACAACATTTTAGAAAATGCAAATTAACCAGTGTGTACTAATTATTTATAACTGAAAGTAGGTTTGTGTAAGAAAAATATGTTTATTCTCATCATGATTTCCTTATTGGGCTACTCTAACATGTAAATATTTCAGCATTAGTCCTTTAGTACATGAAAGCTATGAACAAAGTCTCATCCCCACTACAGGAGTGAAGAAGCTTTTATTCACAGGACTGAGCCTCTCCAAGTTACTTAGTTACTTTCTCTGCCAGGAGGTGAACTTCTTCATTCTCTTTATAATGATGAAACAACTCTGTATGATTCAGTGACTGAATGCTGTAAGTCAAGCTTCATTCACTCATTGCTGCAAGTAAACTTAAAATACCTTATGTCCCTCATCTGTGGTTCTTCTCTTGTCTGAGGGTTTAAACTGTGTTTTGGTGTCATGGGACGATTTCCCTGACAGTTCACTTTAAGGTTATTAAGAAAATTATTCCACAAAATCATTATAGTTAACAGACAGTTGAAAGAACCACATTCTGAAACAGTTTAAACCCGGAAACAAATTTAGGAATTTTCGGAGTCATTAAAAAATATAAAAAGAAACATCTTTTATACTGGTGACAAAATGTAAAAGATCATAAAAGGATATCAAATGAAAACAAATGATTATCTTATATTGTACCAGCTGTAAGTTCACAGACTTAGAGTCAAATTTATCTAGTTTACTTCTAGAGAAAAATATGAAGTACCAAATATCTTAGTAAACTGAGAGGGACTGACATTAAAGATCCAAAATAGGTGGTAAAGGTTTCAGAATATTATATAGTTTTGCCTAAAGAACAGATTATTCAGTGTAAATATATTCATGAAAAAAACTGTACAACTTCAGTTATTCCAAATTATCACACATTTCAAATACAAAATCATGTAATTCACCGTGCTATACATGAAAGCTAATAAAAAGATGAACAAGAAATCTGATTAAGATTGTGAATAAAAGTTACTTGTATGTTTGTCTGGTTGTATAATGAATAACATTGTAAAGGGAAAATGTCATTCTTTAAGAGTCCCTGCACTATAACAGCAACAAGTAAATTCAGCACCAAGGACAGAGACACAGAACCAAAGCCAGTGAACTATTCAAACATTTATCTAACAATTGTAACAGCTTTAACACTATATATGAAGATTTATCATACTTATGTGCAATATGGAAACATATAAGAAAACGTATGTATAAATTACTTGACTCTTGTTTTAATACTATTAATTTAACATGCGCGGGTGGAATAGTTTTCTCAGAGCGAACGTTTCATTATGTTGAATTGAAGAAACAGAATTACAGTTAGACTGATGAAGTACTTCAATTAAAAAAACAAAAGTATCTTTGAATTACGGTATGTAAAGTATCAATAAGAAATTATGACAAACAAGTATAAACTGGTGGGAGATATAAAAAATAGACCCTTAAACCAGGATTCAGGTGAACTAATGACGGAAAAAATGTTTTCGTGTTTGTAAAGAAAGAAAAATAAAAAATCCATATTAAATGCCTTCCTACCTCAGGAGAAGAATCACAGTCTCCAAACACATCAGCAAACTGAGTGGGACTTTTCTTGAGAGTCTGGTCTGCAGGCAGCGTGGTGTCATTGTAAGATGATACAAACTTAAAGTCACTGGTTCGAGACCCTGTTGTCAGGTAGGCGTCATAATTATAGGAGCTGCGTAAAGTTCCTGTTCCATCAACATCTGCGTAATTAGGAGGGAGATAAGCGCCGGGGATGGCAACTGCTCCATCAAACAACAGTCTGGGCTTTCTCCTGCGACAAAACCTCACACCCAGGATGATGATGATGAAGGTCAGAAAGAAGGTGGACACACAAACCAGCGCGATGATCAGATAAGACGTCAGCTTGGAGTTCTTCTCATCATAAGAAATATCTTTCAGTTCTGGCACCTCAGCCAAGTTATCAGAAATCAGTAAATACATGACGCACGTGGCAGACAGAGAGGGCTGTCCGTTATCTTTCACTGCCACGATCAGGTTCTGTTTCATGCTGTCAGATTGGGAAATGTCCCGCTGTGTCCTGATCTCTCCGCTGTGCACACCGATAGTGAAAAGTCCCGGATCAGTGGATTTGACTATATGATAGGACAGCCAGGCGTTCTGTCCGGAGTCCGCGTCCACCGCGATCACTTTGGACACCAGAGAACCTCCGTGTGCAGCTTTGGGGACCAGCTCGGTCATGAAGGAGCTGCCCTCCGGGGCGGGGTACAGGATCTGAGGAGAGTTGTCGTTCACATCCGATATGAACACACTCACGGTCACGTTGCTGCTGAGCGGAGGAGACCCGTTGTCTCTGGCCATCACGTGCACTTTAAAACTCCTGAACTGCTCATAATCAAACGACCTGACAGCGTGGATCACCCCCGTGTCTCCGTTAACAGATAGATAGGAGGACACCGGGGCACCGTTCACCTCACCAGCTAACAGAGAATAAATCACGGTACCGTTTTGTCTCCAGTCGGGGTCTCGAGCAGTAACGGAACATAAAGTGGATCCAGGTTTGTTATTTTCACTCACATATGCGCTGTAGGACTGTTCCTCAAACACAGGTGGGTTGTCGTTGATGTCAGCTACAGATAACTGAAGACTTTTAGAGGAGGACAGAGGTGGAGAGCCCTCGTCAGTGGCGCTGATTGTAATGTTGTAATCAGACACTAGTTCACGGTCCAGTTGTCCTGTGGTCACCAGAGAATAATAGTTTTTAATAGAAGGAACCAACTTAAAAGGGACGTTTTGCTGGATGGAGCAGCGGACCTGTCGGTTCTTCTCAGAGTCTCTGTCCTGCACGTTAATGATGCCCACCTCTGTACCAGGTGACACGTTCTCAGGTATCGGGTTAGACACAGATTTAAGGTGGATCACTGGAGCGTTGTCATTTATATCTGTGACGTCAATTAATAAAGTTGCATATGACGCTGATCCCAAACCATCTTTAGCGCTTATCTGCATTTCATAAGCTGCTTGTTTTTCATAATCAATAGCTGCAGCTACTTTCACTTCACCTGTTTTGGGATTCAGAGAAAACATCTGGTTTTCATCAGAAACATGATCAAATCCATAAGTAACTTCTCCATTAACTCCATCATCTGCATCAGTAGCACTAACAGTGATCACTACAGTATCTGGTGGAGAGTTTTCAGGCAGACTGGCTTTATAAACGGTCTGACTGAACACTGGGGCGTTATCATTAGCATCCAGCACAGTCACATGAATAACTACAGAACCTGATCTCTGAGGAGATCCTCCATCTAAAGCTGTTAGCAGCAACACAATCTCCTGTTTCTCTTCTCGGTCCAATTCTTTGTCTAAGACTAATTCACTATATTTTCGTCCTGCTCCCTTTGACTTGACATTTAATTTAAAATAATCATTTTGTTGGAGTGAGTAGGTGCGGACAGAATTATCTCCGATATCTGCGTCATGCGCTTCATCAAGAGGGAAAGTCGCACCCTTATCTGCAGATTCCTGTATTTCTAATTTAAGTGATTCTTCTTTAAATTGTGGTGAATTATCGTTTATATCTTGAATGTGGATGTTAATGCGATGAAGCTCCAAAGGATTTTCCAGCACCAGCTCCTGTTTTACGACGCATGATACCTTTTTCACACAAAGACCTTCTCTGTCGATCCTTTCTTGCACGATCAGCTCTCCAGTATTCAGATTCACTCCACAATAATTAACACCGTCATCTTCTGTGTCAATACGCGCCTTCCTGGCTGACAGTGTTCCTGCATTCACTCCCAAATCTTTAGCGATATTTCCAATCACAGATCCGCGTTTCATCTCCTCCGGAACAGTGTAGCTCACATCTCCACTGACGAGGCGAAGGGACAGAACAACAAACGCAAGGCCGCAGTGCAGCGCAAATGTGCACGCCATTGTTAGAAAACTAACTTAATAGGTTCTAAATTGGTTCTCTGGTCCAAAAATCTTTTCCCGTTCTCTCTCATACAAAATCAAAATGCCCGTTTTCAGTCCTTCATGAAGCGCGTTTGTCTTTGAATCCAAGTGAAGAATCAGGCTGAATTCACTGACACAAAGGGAGGAGAACGAGCGCGTCTCCTCGTTCATTGGTGCACACTGACACCATGAGCATTTTTCTGGTTATAACAAGATCATTGGTAATATTTTAACAGCACATGAGCCACAAAACCATCTATAGATCTGTATTCTGTGATTTGTGTGTGTGTTCTTCTAAATTATAAACACTCAACTTTAGATTTATCAGTCCTCTATAATAAAATTTAACTAAATGAAAAATAAATCTTCCCTTTAAAATTTTTAAAACTCTTACAGTTCGAATGAAGTTTTTATAAATAAACAGATCATAAATAACAGGTCCAAAACTGGATCAGTTTTAATTTTTCAAGGTTCCACAACACATCAGCTCAGAATTTCCAGTTAAAGCTCAAGTTCTGAACTCAATGTTTGAGAGTTTTACATGACAAGACACAAACACACAAAATCAAACCACTTAAAAAATGCAACAACATTTTTTTATGGTTGGAAACATCACAAGCCACTGCACCTTCTCAAAGAGTAAAATGTTCTGGTCACAGGTGAAAAAACAAACAAACAATATCTGCTCTCATCCTCAGAGACACAAAACTATGAGAATCAGAATTAGACTAAACAAAAGAAACTGTTAAATAAAATAAAGGCCAGATATTTTTTTCTTTTACAACAAAATTTCTATAAAGTGATAGAATAAGTTGAAATTCATTAAATCTGTTGCTAGTTTGATGAAAATATTTAAATTACACTTTGTTAGGAAGTGATACACCAGTGTACACCTTAAATTAAATGTATGCTTTCTCTTACAACTACTGTGTGCAACAGAAAATGTGCCATTGGTTTTGTGTCAATAGTATAATAATGTAATGGTAAATACTATATGAAATAGTTCATAGACATATAGGCCAAGATGAAAAGTTCTAAAATAAAATGGAAGGAACACATGTGTCAAAAAAAAGTCTAGTGAAGTTAAATAAAGCAGTTCATAGGGATCAGAGATTTTTGTTTCTAAAAGTTTTTTTAAGACTTTACATGTAAGAAAAAGTATAATAGCAAGAAAAAAGATTCAACCTGCAACAGTACCTTCGATACAGCTCATTTCATATCATTAGGTAAATGTACGTATATCTTAGTATTTGATAACAGAGATCTTCAGATTAAATTGATAATTAAAAACAAATAAAAAAACAAACAAAACCAAAAGCGGTGACCGTAAATGTTTATTACAGAGGACGGGGTGGGCTGATCCTTTTCAGCACCAAAATGAGATGCAGACTTCCCAACAAGCTGCAGCTTCACAAAGAGATTCACACTAGATAGACAGACACTGTATTCACTACCAAGACCATGAAGATGTTTCCAGATAATAAACTATTGTTAAACAGAAATGTTAGAATCCTGATTAAGGAAGAATCTGCATACAGATCAGGAGATGGGCTGGCCTGTTGTAAGGTACAAAGTGAATTGAATAAGAGGTTAAAAAAGCCCCCCCAAAACACCAACAGCATATTGAGCAATACTTGAAGAACAATGACCCACACTACATGTGGAGGGGCATTGAAACACCACAGAGTACAAAAACAGCACCTTATCACCATCCAACCATGATACTGCCGTCCCTGAAACCCTGAACCAATTCATTTGTAAGGTTTGATATAATTACCCACCTGAATGAGTGCTCCCATATTATCACACAGGTAGGAGCCTGCATTCATCCTATAGTGCCAGCAGGTAAAATCCACTCTGAAGAACACTGATATTATACAGGTAACTGGACCAGAGAGGGTGCTGACCTGCACACTGGAGTCATGTTCTGACCAACAAGCCAGGGTGTTCACAAAAGTTTTGAATCTGTCCTTGCAGCCTGGTACTGTTCCAACATTCCTCAAGTTCCACATACCCAAGAAGACTCGAGTGTGTCAAAGATTATCGACCAGTGGCGCTGACACTCACTATGATGAAGTGCTTCGAGAGACTGGTTCTTTATGAAATCAGGTCCAACACCCCTGTTGACCTGGACAGCTACCAGTTCACCTACGTGAAACAGAACAGAAGCTGATTTATCTCTTGCACTTCACACAGCATTGTGCCATCTTCAGCTTCCCAACATCCAAGTGAGGGATGGTGTTTGTGGACTTCAGTTCTGCTTTTAATAAACTGGTCCCTCATGAACTGACTGACAAACACAGTAACCTGGGCTTAACCACCACACTCTGCTAATGGATCATAGATATTCTGTGAAAGAGTCACAAAATATCATGATGGGAAACTGCACATTATCCACCCTAGTTTTGAAGAAGGGAGTATCCCAAGACAGTGTACTAAGCCCAGCTCCCTTCACCCTACCTTTACACAACTGAACAGCCATCTGACGATCCAACACAGTGGTGAAGTTTGCAAATGACATCGCAATTGTGGGTCTTATATCAGGAAACGATAAGAATATGATAAGAAATCCTTTATTTGTCCCACAATGAGGAAATTCCGGTGTTGCAATACTCATTATAGAACAGAACACAGAAGGTTTAAAAAAATGAATAAAGATGTGCATGCATTAATTAAAAATATATACAATATGGATAGTAAAATAAGTGTCCGTTTTGTGTATTGCACATGGGATTATTGCAAATGCAAACCTTCCCATGCAGCTCTTGGTGAACTTCTACAGAAGTAAAACAGAGAGCATCCTCTTCTACTGTGTCATGTGGTGCACCAACCGAACAGAAGATAATTGCAGAGACTTGACACGGGTGGTTCAGAATACACAGAGGATTGTAGGAACAAAACTACTCAATGTGGACACTGTTTATGAGAGCTGTTTATACAGGAGGGCTAGTAACATCATTAAAGACCCATCTGACCAGCCTACAGACTGTTCATCCCCCTCCCATCGTGAAAAGATAAAAGACAATTAACGCTCGGACAAAAAGACTGGGAAAAAGCTTTTTTTCTAAGAGCTGTTGCACACACACACACAAAAGAGCAAACTTTTTTGCTGACTCCATTCAAAGGACAAAGACTGAAATGGACTGTAAATACAGGAGGCATAAGTGCAGTACTAACAATCAAAATGGAAGGAATCAAATGTTGGAAACCATGTAGATTTTTGTCACATTGGAATCTACTTTTTCCTTTTCAACTCAGGATTTTCATTGTAATTTATTTATGCATATAATTCCTGTGAGCCACCAAACAAAATGTTGTTTTACTACAATAACAATAAAGTTTCCTTTATCCTAAGTTAAGGAAATTTCTGCATATGGTCAAATTGATGCAAGATATTTTCACTTGACATGTTGGAGATAAACAGGTGTGTTAACGAGGGTTGCAGTCTCCTGCTAGAGTTCTTTGTGCTGGTTGTTCTAAGAGGTAAGCCAACAAGCAGAATCTCTAAATGGAATAAGACACTTGTAAATGGAAAAAGGTTTAATATGAATTCATGCATGAAAAAAGAACGTCATACAAGTGTTGTTTGTTTGGAATGAGGCTCATTTCATGCATGGAATTATAATAAAACTTTTGCCTTTTCAACTCACCCCAACTTTTATTTAATTTTTCCAAAACACCTGTGATTTTGCTACTTTTTCCATTTAAAAGTTATGTCCTTAAAACATTCAATAAGAGAATTAGCTACTATATAATAACTAAACAACTTTTGAGAGACAACAAGGCAGCTGTTAACCACAAAAACATACAAAAACCTGTTGTGCTTGTTAAATTATATTTTTACTTGAAGTGAATAAGAATTTAGCAGCCTTTCTTAAAAAAAAAAAAAATAAAATAAAGTTCAAGTACTCGCTGAGAACAACCAAGTTAAAAAGTTTCCACTACTAATTTTTTGCGAGCTGACAAATAAATATAATGAAAAATGAAGAAAGTCTCTGAAAGAGAGATTATTTGTCATTCATTTTGATCAATATTGTTCAGATATAATAAACGGTGTTTAAGTTCCCGTAAACAAGTTTCAGTCTGGACACACCGGAAATAAAACATTCCATATTAAAATGAACTTCAAAACCTAGGTTCGTAGATTTAATCTCCCACGCACGTCCAAAATCGCAAAATTACCATCCGCGCATTCAGTGTCAGTGAAAGAAAAACTGCGCCGTATAAACAAATTCTGTTCTGAATTCTAATCGGACCTTTTACTCTTTGAGGGTGGATACCAGCGGCGGTATCACGTGACTGGTCATTTTTAATCAGTCACTCAAAATGAAAGTTTCCAAAAACCGGAAGTCAAGCCTATGAACATTTTAACGTTTATCTAATTCTATTGTATAGACACAAGCTGGCAAACAGACAGAGGTTCATTCCGTTCAGCACCAAGGATAGAGACAGAGTGCGAAAACCTTTACCGTTACTAAAAAAGAGTGATGCAACAAAAAAGAATAAAAAAAAGAGCAATTTAGATGAAACCCATTAAACCTGACTTAAAAAGATGACTGATGGTAAAAAAAGATTTAAGTACTTTCAACTGTCCTTGTTCAAGTGATAAAGTAAAACTGAGCTAAGTTTAAATTCAGGCTTCTTAAAGTTTCAAGTGTGAATTGCTGAAGATAATTTAAAGAACATAATTTAAACGTATCATGAAAAAGAGTGAATACTTAGAAAAATTTTAAAGAAAAAAAAAATTAGACAAAAATATTAATAATAAAACAGTGATGCAATTTAATATCGTTATCTTTTGAATTTATTTACTAAGAGCAGCTCCTACCTCAGGAGAAGAATCACAGTCTCCAAACACATCAGCAAACTGAGTGGGACTTTTCTTGAGAGTCTGGTCTGCAGGCAGCGTGTTGTCATTGTATGATGATACAAACTTAAAGTCACTGGTTCGAGACCCTGTTGTCAGGTAGGCGTCATAATTACAGGAGCTGCGTAAAGTTCCTGTTCCGTCAACATCTGCGTAATTAGGAGGGAGATAAGCGCCGGGGATGGCAACTGCTCCATCAAACAACAGTCTGGGCTTTCTCCTGCGACAAAACCTCACACCCAGGATGATGATGATGAAGGTCAGAAAGAAGGTGGACACACAAACCAGCGCGATGATCAGATAAGACGTCAGCTTGGAGTTCTTCTCATCATAAGAAATATCTTTCAGTTCTGGCACCTCAGCCAAGTTATCAGAAATCAGTAAATACATGACGCACGTGGCAGACAGAGAGGGCTGTCCGTTATCTTTCACTGCCACGATCAGGTTCTGTTTCATGCTGTCAGATTGGGAAATGTCCCGCTGTGTCCTGATCTCTCCGCTGTGCACACCGATAGTGAAAAGTCCCGGATCAGTGGATTTGACTATATGATAGGACAGCCAGGCGTTCTGTCCGGAGTCCGCGTCCACCGCGATCACTTTGGACACCAGAGAACCTCCGTGTGCAGCTTTGGGGACCAGCTCGGTCATGAAGGAGCTGCCCTCCGGGGCGGGGTACAGGATCTGAGGAGAGTTGTCGTTCACATCAGATATGAACACACTCACGGTCACGTTGCTGCTGAGCGGAGGAGACCCGTTGTCTCTGGCCATCACGTGCACTTTAAAACTCCTGAACTGCTCATAATCAAACGACCTGACAGCGTGGATCACCCCCGTGTCTCCGTTAACAGATAGATAGGAGGACACCGGGGCACCGTTCACCTCACCAGCTAACAGAGAATAAATCACGGTACCGTTTTGTCTCCAGTCGGGGTCTCGAGCAGTAACGGAACATAAAGTGGATCCAGGTTTGTTATTTTCACTCACATATGCGCTGTAGGACTGTTCCTCAAACACAGGTGGGTTGTCGTTGATGTCAGCTACAGATAACTGAAGACTTTTAGAGGAGGACAGAGGTGGAGAGCCCTCGTCAGTGGCGCTGATTGTAATGTTGTAATCAGACACTAGTTCACGGTCCAGTCGTCCTGTGGTCACCAGAGAATAATAGTTTTTAATAGAAGGAACCAACTTAAAAGGGACGTTTTGCTGGATGGAGCAGCGGACCTGTCCATTAATTTCAGAGTCTCTGTCCTGCACGTTAATGATGCCCACCTCTGTACCAGGTGGGGTGTCTTCCGCAATTGGATTCGTTAGAGATTTCACATAAATCACTGGAGCATTGTCATTAATATCCGTAATATCAACAACAACTTTGGAATCAGACGAAAGTCCATAACCATCTTTAGCATCAATACGCATTTCATATTTTGAATCACTCTCGAAATCAAGCGTTCCTTTAATTTTAATTTCACCAGTTTTACTGTCCAGTGAGAAAACCCTCTTACCTCGCTCTGAAATTCGGCTGAATTCATACGTCACCTCCCCATTAACTCCCTCATCTGCATCGGTGGCACTAACTTTAAGTACCAGTGCATCAAGAAGAGAATTTTCAGGTAAACTGGCTTTATAAACGGCCTGATCAAACTCAGGTGCGTTATCATTAGCATCAAGAACAGTAACGTGTATAATTGCGGTCCCTGATCTCTGTGGATTTCCTCCATCAATTGCATTCAGAGCAAAATTCAGCTCATGCTCCTTTTCACGATCTAACTCTTTGTTTAACACCAGCTCGATGTTTTTAGATCCATCAGTATCGTCTCGCACAGACAAAATAAAATGCTCATTCTGTTGTAAAACATATTGCTTTACTCCATTTTGTCCGACGTCTGCGTCATGTGCTTCGTTGATACGATATCGCGCCCCCTTATCAGCCGATTCCGTTATTTCTAATCTAACCGCATCTTTTGGAAAAACAGGTGCGTTGTCGTTTACATCCTGAATGAGCAGAGAAATGCGGTGCAGTTCTAAAGGGCTCTCCATGACCAGTTCAAATTTAAGCATGCATGAAACCTTCTCTCCGCACAGCTCCTCTCTGTCGATCGTTTCCCGGATGATAAAATTCCCCGTCTTTAGATCAACATCACAGAAACGCTGATAGCTGCCCTCAGCATCAATTCGAGCTTTACGGGTGAAGAATTTCCCCATTTCCAGTCCCAGATCTTTGGCGATATTTCCCACAATGGATCCGGGCCTCATCTCCTCCGGAACAGAATAGCTCAGGTCTGCAGTGGCGATTCTGACACAAAGAACAAAGCTGCAGATAAAACTCAGCAACGGTTGTCCTTTAAAGCCCATCCTTTCGGTTTGTATCTAAACGCAAAAACACTCTTTTGGAAGCGCAAACTAAAGGCAATTAAAAAAAAAACATATGTAGGTAAACGCCTTTGCTACAACAATGGCAGCTTTGGTTTTTCTGCGTGGAGTCTGTTTTTATAGTGGGTGGAGAACTCCACGTCTTCATATCTGCAAGTAAATGGCGACTCCGTGAGCTCATTTTGTATATTACAATTGGAACTATCAATTATGTGTAAAACTAAACAGCTGCAGATGCAAACAAAACCGATATACCAAAATATTAACGTTATAATTAAATAACTCAATCAGAAAAATATTTTGTCTTACAACAGACGGAACGCTCAACCCGCAGTTCAGCACCGTGGACAGCGTCTCTGAAGAGGACTGATTTACCTTACTTTCCAAGTTTAACGTTTGAGTCACTAAAATCAAACAACCTGCGAGACAGAAAAAATAAATTCATACACAGGATTAACAAAAAAAATGTTCCTGTGTTGATTTTGAATTTACATTAAAAAAGTTCAAACATTTGTGGTCTGACGTCACTTTAAACGTGATGGGACTTAAGATACCAAAAAAGTTTATCATGAAACTTCGTTATTTCATGTAGATTCAGATTTAAGATAATACCTTCTAGTTTATCACTGTAAAAGATACAAACAATTGAATATAAAATTAAAGGAAATATGAAAATTTACATGACAAATAAATATGGGAAATTGTGTACGTATTTGTAACAATGAAAACAGCTACAATGTAATCAAGGATATCAAAAAAGATCAATTATCTTCAAAAATCACCAAAAATAAACAATTTTCCTTTTTCACTTAAGCACATCTTTGCTCAGATTATGAATCCAAAATGTAAAATATTTCTACTAAAACAAAAAGTCATAAAAGCAAAACAAGGAAATATTATATCCTCTAAAAAATCCTGAAACAATCCACAGATTTATGAGAAATTATAATTAAAAAACTGAGTGACGGTGAATTAACACCAGAATGTATCACTATGAGAGCAATAAAGCAAACAATGATAATTATTTTGTATATAATTGATCAACTATATATTTTTAAAAAGTGCAATGTGTTTACTAGTTATGCATGATGAGATGAAAAATGTCTGGTAAAAAATGCATAGTGTAGGTGTAAACTTTAACGTAACTTTACCAAACGAATAAGTAATTTATTTAGTTTTTAGTAAATATATATATATATATATATATATATTTTGAAACAATATCTGTCCAAAAACAAAAGTACTTTCTGAGTCAATTGAAGAAAGAAAGATATTCAGGAAAGAGAAAAAAAAAAATAATGGTATGAGAGGGATAATTCATTTTGGCTACGTAAAGTGTTAGACGTTTTCTTGAATAAGTGAAAATAAATTAAATTTCGTTCTAAGACATCGTTTTCCTACCTCAGGAGAAGAATCACAGTCACCAAACACATCAGCAAACTGAGTGGGACTTTTCTTCAGAGTCTGGTCTGCAGGCAGCGTGTTGTCATTGTAAGATGATACAAACTTAAAGTCACTGGTTCGAGACCCTGTTGTCAGGTAGGCGTCATAATTGTAAGAGCTGCGTAAAGTTCCTGTTCCGTCAACATCTGCGTAATTAGGAGGGAGATAAGCGCCGGGGATGGCAACTGCTCCATCAAACAACAGTCTGGGCTTTCTCCTGCGACAAAACCTCACACCCAGGATGATGATGATGAAGGTCAGAAAGAAGGTGGACACACAAACCAGCGCGATGATCAGATAAGACGTCAGCTTGGAGTTCTTCTCATCATAAGAAATATCTTTCAGTTCTGGCACCTCAGCCAAGTTATCAGAAATCAGTAAATACATGACGCACGTGGCAGACAGAGAGGGCTGTCCGTTATCTTTCACTGACACGATCAGGTTCTGTTTCATACTGTCAGATTGGGAAATGTCCCGCTGTGTCCTGATCTCTCCGCTGTGCACACCGATAGTGAAAAGTCCCGGATCAGTGGATTTGACTATATGATAGGACAGCCAGGCGTTCTGTCCGGAGTCCGCGTCCACCGCGATCACTTTGGACACCAGAGAACCTCCGTGTGCAGCTTTGGGGACCAGCTCGGTCATGAAGGAGCTGCCCTCCGGGGCGGGGTACAGGATCTGAGGAGAGTTGTCATTCACATCCGATATGAACACACTCACGGTCACGTTGCTGCTGAGCGGAGGAGACCCGTTGTCTCTGGCCATCACGTGCACTTTAAAACTCCTGAACTGCTCATAATCAAACGACCTGACAGCGTGGATCACCCCCGTGTCTCCGTTAACAGATAGATAGGAGGACACCGGGGCACCGTTCACCTCACCAGCTAACAGAGAATAAATCACGGTACCGTTTTGTCTCCAGTCGGGGTCTCGAGCAGTAACGGAACATAAAGTGGATCCAGGTTTGTTATTTTCACTCACATATGCGCTGTAGGACTGTTCCTCAAACACAGGTGGGTTGTCGTTGATGTCAGCTACAGATAACTGAAGACTTTTAGAGGAGGACAGAGGTGGAGAGCCCTCGTCAGTGGCGCTGATTGTAATGTTGTAATCAGACACTAGTTCACGGTCCAGTTGTCCTGTGGTCACCAGAGAATAATAGTTTTTAATAGAAGGAACCAACTTAAAAGGGACGTTTTGCTGGATGGAGCAGCGGACCTGTCGGTTCTTCTCAGAGTCTCTGTCCTGCACGTTAATGATGCCCACCTCTGTACCAGGTGACACGTTCTCAGGTATCGGGTTGGACACAGATTTAAGGTGGATCACTGGAGCGTTGTCATTTATATCTGTGATATCAATTAATAAAGACGCATATGATGCTGATCCCAAACCATCTTTAGCTATTATCATCATTTCATAAGCCGATTTCTTTTCATAATCAATAGCTGCAGCTACTTTCACTTCACCTGTTTTGGGGTTCAGAGAAAACATCTGGTTTTCATCAGAAACATGATCAAATCCATAAGTAACTTCTCCATTAACTCCCTCATCTGCATCAGTAGCACTAACAGTGATCACTACAGTATCTGGTGGAGAGTTTTCAGGCAGACTGGCTTTATAAACGGTCTGACTGAACACTGGGGCGTTATCATTAGCATCCAGCACAGTCACATGAATAACTACAGAACCTGATCTCTGAGGAGATCCTCCATCTAAAGCTGTTAGCAGCAACACAATCTCCTGTTTCTCTTCTCGATCCAATTCTTTGTCTAAAACTAATTCACTATATTTTCGTCCTGCGCCCTTTGACTTGATATTTAATTTAAAATAATCATTTTGTTGGAGTGAGTAGGTGCGGACAGAATTATCTCCGATATCTGCGTCATGCGCTTCATTAAGTAGAAAAGTCGCACCCTTATCTGCAGATTCCTGTATTTCCAATTTAAGTGATTCCTCCTTAAATTGTGGTGAATTATCGTTTATATCTTGAATGTGGATGTTAATGCGATGAAGCTCCAAAGGATTTTCCAGCACCAGCTCCTGTTTTACGATGCACGATACCTTCTTCTCACAAAGACCTTCTCTGTCGATCCTTTCTTGCACGATCAGCTCCCCAGTGTTTAGATTTATGTTGCAGTACTTCTCATTGTTTTCCTCGGTGTCAATACGCGCCTTCCTGGCTGACAGTGTTCCTGCATTCACTCCCAAATCTTTAGCGATATTTCCAATCACAGATCCGCGTTTCATCTCCTCCGGAATAGTGTAGCTCACATCTCCACTGACGAGGCGAAGGGACAGAAAAACAAACGCAAGGCCGCAGTGCAGCGCAAATGTGCACGCCATTGTTAGAACACGAACTAAAACAGGCGAACCTCGGTTCTGAATAGGTCCTGTCCAAAGATCTACTCTCGTCGTCTTTCACGCAAGATCAAAATATCAGTTTTCAGTCCTTCATGAAGCGCTTTTTGTCTTTGAATCCAAGTGAAGAATCAGGCTGAATTCACTGACACAAAGGGAGGAGAACGAGCGCGTCTGATCGTTCATTGGTGCACACTGACACCATGAGCATTTGTCTGGTTATAACAAGATCATTGGTGATATATATTACATTAATATAAGAGAAAAAATACTTTTCAAATGAATAAATTTGAAATAAAGATATTTAGAACGATCAACAATAGATAAACTTTATCGTAAATAAAGCTTCGAACTTATTTGAACTTCAATCAAATATTCAAATCTATATTTAATTTGTTGAACAGAAAATAAATTATATCCAGATTTAATTTAATTTTTACTATATTAATGCCCCCCCCCCCCCAAAAAAAAAAAAAAAAAAAAAAGTCTTTCATTTATACATTTCCAGACTGATTTCAAATAAACTTCAAATAAATCAGCACCTCTTTTTTTATTATAAGCTTAACGATTTAGGCATGTTCATTCCTCTGTCAAAAATACCAATAAATAAATCGTTCATTGTTAAGTGACAGTGAGGACTTCACAAAAAATCCCATCATAAACCCTTCCCAAGAAAATCACAGGAATATAATTAGATCAATCCCAAGTTCCCATAAAGCATCAGTTTAGAGGGTTGAGGGTAAGCAGGTTAATCTCTGAACTCAGAAAACAAATTGAAACACTCAAAAACCTTTGGAGTAAGAATGACATGATGAAAACCAACTTAGACAAACTGCTTCAATCATTAATCCAGTTCACTTGGAAACATCACGCATCTCATCCTGTCAAAGAGTAAAATGTTCAGGGGTCTTATTACTATTGGGTGCAGCTAACAACCGGTTTTGAATGGCTGGCAAAATAAGACTACATCCGTAAACACTATATAATGTCACAAACATGTAGATGAAAAATTACTAAATAAGGTCAAGAAAAAAGGTTGCTAAATTAACTCCACCAAAGGAAAGGCAGCATGTTACAGGAATCAGAGATTTATTTGCATTTGAGATTTTTTTTTCATGACTATGTGAAAGAAAAATTACAATAGCAAGAAAAAAAGATCCAATGAACCCCAATATCTTCACTACAGCTCATATAATATCATTAGTTAAACAAAGGCTTCAGATGGAGTTGTTCATAAAACAGAATTAATCATGAGGACAGACTGAGCAGAACCTTTTCAGCACCAAAGAGATGCAAACCTCCCAACAAGCTGCGGCTTAACAAAAGTACAAAGATATAAATGGAACCGATAAAAGTCACTAAAGAGGAGAAACATTCAGTGTCTGTTACAGAAATGTATTTATGAAAGACCTATTTCACAGCAGATAATTTGATTACAGGTGTGTAAACAATGGCTGCAGTCCACTTGTGAAGCTGCACATGATGATTGTTCTGTAAAATATATCTATAAATACAACGTCATGTAAAAGGAATGAAGATATCATTAAGGAAACCGTGAAGTGTGACTGTTTTAATTCAAGAAATAGTTTCAATTAATTTGAACTTTATTAATACAGTGAAACCTCGCTATAGTGGACACTGACTGGACCTGACTGTGCGTCCGTTATTGGGGGGGGGGTCCACCCCAGAGGGGTAGAGTGTCCGGGTGTCCTGTCATCTAGGAATGTCCATAAACTATTGTCACGGACATTTCCTCAGTACATCCGCTTTTTTTATGAACTGTCGCATGGTCAAACCCCCTTTTGAATGTGTCTCAACTTTGAATAAAATTGAATGGATACATGTCCGTTTTTCATTTAGTATTACGAAAATACTCATGAACAACGTTACATTGTTAAAGCAAGGAAGAAACTGGCTTAATGCTGAAACAGTCACTTAAAAAAAGAGTCTAGTGTAGTCTGTTGCACCTCTTTGCTACCAGGTGCCTGTTCAACTCATCGTGAAATCCAGTCATCTGGTTGAGGACGTTTGTGTTCCCTGAGTCCGCCAGGTAGTGTAGCAGATCACTGGCACATGCCAAGGCTTGGGAGCAGGTGCTGATGGCGGCAGCTCAGGGTCCTCCTAGTCTACCTCCTCTGCATCCGATGTGCAGCTGGCTTCTGTGACCTGTGATCACTGTCCGTTACGAGAGGGAAATTTTTACTCATTTTATTTTTTGGGTGGACAAAAAGTGTTCACTGTCCTAAACAGCGGAATGCCCGCTTCAGAGGGGTTATATACGTTGTGAAAATACTTTATCAGTCCAAAACCTGTCTGCTGAACAGGGGTGTCCGCAGGGCATGGTTTCAGTGTACTGAAAGGGAAATTAGATGTTTGTTACTGATTTATTTATTTTAGAGAGCCATTTTCTGTGGCTCTAGCTGTGGGGAGGAAGGATCACCTGTTACAATCTGTGCTGCAGCAGATTCAGATGAAACTTCTGACTGAAGGAACAGAGATGTTAAGTTACTCTGAAGTGAAGAGGATCCTCTGGGTTATATGATGATCGTCATTTTTTGAAGGATCCTTCTTTGTATAACTGTCTCAAAAGGATTCAGATCAGTCATCATCCTGCCTCAACAGCTCCAACATCATTCTGTTCCCTAAAAAATTCTCCACCCAGGGATTAAATGACTACATACCCGTCACCCCGACGTCTGTGGTCATGAAATCCTTTGAAGGGCTGGTGTTAAAACCGAAGACTACCACAGGACCCCTGCTGGACCCCCTGCAGTTTTCAAACAGGTCAGTGGATGGTGCAGTAAACATGGGGCTGCATTACATTCTGGAATACTTTAACACCGCAGGGACGTATGTCAGGATGCTGTTTGTGGACTTCAGCTCGGCATTTAACACCATCCTCCCAGAAGTCCTCCAGTCCAAACTCTCCCAGCTCTCTGCCTCTGCCTCCACCTGTCAGTAAAACACAAACTTTCTGACAGACAGGAAGCAGCAGGTAAGGCTGAGGAAAATAACATCAGCCCTGGCACCCCCTGCTATGCTCCCTCTTCACCAACGGCTGCTCTTCCAGTGATCCAACTGTTAAATTCTTGAAGTTTGCAGATGACATGACGGTCATCCGCCTCATCGGGGAGGAGAGGAGTCTGCTTACAGACAGGAAGTGGACCGCTGGTGCAACCAGAAAAACCTAGAGCTCAACACTCTAAAAACTGTGGAGATAGCAGTGGATTTTATAGAGCCCCCGCCCACCACCATACACACTATCATCATCATGTTTATTTACATAGCACATTTAAAAATGGCATGAGAGCTGACCAAAACGCTGAACAAAACATATAAAAAGCAGATAAAAATACAATAAAGATGCAATTAAAACAAGCAATTCCGATGGGAAAAGAATAAAAAAGGTTATACTGAATTCAAAGCCAACATGTAGAAATGAGTTTTTAAGCGAGACTTAAACAGGGAAAGAGATGGGGAAAATCTAATCGGGTGATTCCAGAGCTTCGGTGCACAGACAGAAAAAGCCCACTTCCCGCGGGACTTACAGCACATGGTAGACACATTCAGGTTTCTGGGAACCACCATCACCCCAGGACCTGAAATGGACAGCCAACATTGAATCAGTAACTAAGAAGGTCCAGCACAGGTTAAACTTCCTGCTGCAGCTCATTAAGTTCAACCTGCCATGAGCTGCTGGTGAACTTCTACAGTGCCATTATCGAGTCCATCCGCTGCCATCATCACAGTCTGGTTTGGTTCTGCTACCAAACTAGACAGAATCAGACTGCAGAAAACTATAAAGACCACAGGGAGGATTACGGATGCTGATCTGCCCTCCATCAGGGACCTGCACTCCTCCGTTCAGGACCTGGACTCCTCCAGAGTGAGGAAAAGGGCAAGCAGTATCAGCAGGGACACTTCTCATCCCGGATCTCACCTCTTCTCTCTCCTCAGGACGGCACTACAGATCACTGTAGGCCAAAACCACAAGCCAAAAACAGTTTTTTTCCTGCAGGCCATCACCATGTTGAACAAACATGTTCAACACCCCTGATGGAGAAATAACCTAATCTATCATAAAATAATGATATCTACCTGTACTGTACTACCTGACTTCAAACCACCAATAAGACTTTAATGGTGGAAAAATGCTGTTAATGTGCCTCGTATCTCATGTGTGTTCAATGTATATCACTCTTTATTTATCTATATATCTTTCTGCAAACTCAAGTGAAAAATGAGCCAGAAACAAATTCATTGTTTGTGCAACATACTTGGCCAAATAAACCTGATTCTGATTATTCAGCCTTTTTATGGCATTTGCTCTGATGCTCCTCCCTAACAAGTGGCTGCATGTGTGATTACACTCAACAACACAATTAAAAAAGGATCTTCAACATCTTTCTGCAAATGTTGAAGGACCTGAGCTTCCTCAGTAAGTCCAGTCTACTCTGTCCCTTCTTAAAAACAGCATCACTGTTGTGTCTCTAATTCAGTCTGTTGTGAAGGTGAACACCCAGGTATTTATACTCCTCTACCACCTCCTCTTTTTCTCCATGAAGGAAATGGGTTTTGGCATGTTGCTGCTCCTAAAATCCACAATCATCTCCTTTGTCTTGTTCATATTCCAGATAAGATGATTGTTCTCACACCACGCCACAAAGCGGTCCACCAGTTCACCGTATTCAGTCTCTGAGACTGATTGTGGAGGCATCTACCTGTGTCCTCTAAAGTTATTTTTACATAATAAAACTAGTTGAATTGTGTTAAATGCACTGGAAAGATTAAAGAACATGATCCTCACAGGGCTACAAGCTTTGTCCAGATGACAATAGGTTTGTGGTAGCAGGTGAATCAGGGCGTCTTTAGCTCTAATCCCAAGTAAACTTCTGTGGGTCCAAAAAGAAATAGGCTCCAAATATAAGTTTCAAACAAAACATCCATGTGCACTTCAATCAACACAGGACACTCAGACACAAACTGGTTTAGCAAAAAATAAAACACTCAAACATATACTGAGCAGTGTGGTGTACGCAGTCCAGCGCAATGAGGAGTGTTCAGAACTCTATGCAGAGGAAACTAAAACACCTCTCCAAAGACCCATGGCAAAACACTGGTGCACCAGCTGTTCTGGACAAGACTCAGCTGTACACCTACATCTCAAAGACAAAGGATACTCTTCTGAAGACAGCAGTATACACATTTTGGATGGAGAAGACAGATGTTGTAAAGAGGAGTCCTCAGGTTCCATCTTCCTATAATGCTGCACTGACTCTGTATCCTAGGCAGTTTAACAGCTTTTCAACCTGTGAAATATGCAACTCCAACATCTTGTCAGAGGTTATCACATCAGTTTTAGAGAGTTTTAAGTAAGACTGACTCTATAACTGCTTCACAATGAAACTTGTTATTCACCCATTCATGCACACACTCATACAATTGGTGGTGATAAACTGCATATTGGAGCCACAGCTGCACTTGAACACACTGAAAGAGGCAAAGCTAAGAGCTATCATGACCTCTGACATCACTAAACAGACAATATGTGAATATGTGTGTGGGAATTCGAACCAAAGACCTTCTGATTGTCAGACCTGATCTACCTCCTGAGCTGCACATTTGCAATTTCTAGAAAATTAAAATAAAATCCAAAAGGCTTTTACTTTTTACTGTTTTTCTTTTCTTAAAAAAGGATTTTAGATTGACACATTTGGTATGAATGAAAACTGAGAAAACTAACTATGATTGTAAAAACAATCTAAACTAAATGCATTGGAAGTCAATCTTCTGAATAATGATGGGGAACAGTAAGAGATAATGTTACAGTCTAATAATATGCAAAATAAAAAACAATAAGGAATAAAAAATTGATTTGTACTGTTGGTGTCAATAAAATTAAAGACAAATTTATGAAACCTGATCCTACCTCAGGAGAAGAATCACAGTCTCCAAACACATCAGCAAACTGAGTGGGACTTTTCTTGAGAGTCTGGTCTGCAGGCAGCGTGTTGTCATTGTATGATGATACAAACTTAAAGTCACTAGTTCGAGACCCTGTTGTCAGGTAGGCGTCATAATTGTAAGAGCTGCGTAAAGTTCCTGTTCCGTCAACATCTGAGTAATTAGGAGGGAGATAAGCGCCGGGGATGGCAACTGCTCCATCAGACAACAGTCTGGGCTTTCTCCTGCGACAAAACCTCACACCCAGGATGATGATGATGAAGGTCAGAAAGAAGGTGGACACACAAACCAGCGCGATGATCAGATAAGACGTCAGCTTGGAGTTCTTCTCATCATAAGAAATATCTTTCAGTTCTGGCACCTCAGCCAAGTTATCAGAAATCAGTAAATACATGACGCACGTGGCAGACAGAGAGGGCTGTCCGTTATCTTTCACTGCCACGATCAGGTTCTGTTTCATGCTGTCAGATTGGGAAATGTCCCGCTGTGTCCTGATCTCTCCGCTGTGCACACCGATAGTGAAAAGTCCCGGATCAGTGGATTTGACTATATGATAGGACAGCCAGGCGTTCTGTCCGGAGTCCGCGTCCACCGCGATCACTTTGGACACCAGAGAGCCTCCGTGTGCAGCTTTGGGGACCAGCTCGGTCATGAAGGAGCTGCCCTCCGGGGCGGGGTACAGGATCTGAGGAGAGTTGTCGTTCACATCCGATATGAACACACTCACGGTCACGTTGCTGCTGAGCGGAGGAGACCCGTTGTCTCTGGCCATCACGTGCACTTTAAAACTCCTGAACTGCTCATAATCAAACGACCTGACAGCGTGGATCACCCCCGTGTCTCCGTTAACAGATAGATAGGAGGACACCGGGGCACCGTTCACCTCACCAGCTAACAGAGAATAAATCACGGTACCGTTTTGTCTCCAGTCGGGGTCTCGAGCAGTAACGGAACATAAAGTGGATCCAGGTTTGTTATTTTCACTCACATATGCGCTGTAGGACTGTTCCTCAAACACAGGTGGGTTGTCGTTGATGTCAGCTACAGATAACTGAAGACTTTTAGAGGAGGACAGAGGTGGAGAGCCCTCGTCAGTGGCGCTGATTGTAATGTTGTAATCAGACACTAGTTCACGGTCCAGTTGTCCTGTGGTCACCAGAGAATAATAGTTTTTAATAGAAGGAACCAACTTAAAAGGGACGTTTTGCTGGATGGAGCAGCGGACCTGTCGGTTCTTCTCAGAGTCTCTGTCCTGCACGTTAATGATGCCCACCTCTGTACCAGGTGACACGTTCTCAGGTATCGGGTT
>SSNP01000019.1:5819463-5841404 GCA_006937955.1 Pachypanchax playfairii
TCAGCTCTCCAGTGTTCAGATTCACTCCACAATAATTAACACCGTCATCTTCTGTGTCAATACGCGCCTTCCTGGCTGACAATGTTCCTACATTCAGTCCCAAATCTTTAGCGATATTTCCAATCACAGATCCGCGTTTCATCTCCTCCGGAACAGTGTAGCTCACATCTCCATTCACGGGCCAGAGGGATAGAAAAACAAAAGCGAGGCCGCAGTGCAGCGCAAACGGGATTTGTCCCATTGCTAAAGCGACTGAGATCAAATACAGATAGAATTAAAATATTAATCCGACGTAAATTGTTATTATTGACTTTCACAAACAAAAGCTGAAATCAGAAGAAGCGATGTTCGTCTGAAACGGCTGAACAACTGAGTCTTGTTGATTCAGGGAGGAGAAAGGCTGCGTCGTTAGGTTTATTAGTACATACTGACACCATGAGTATTTTTCGGTACATGACAACTGACACAAATGTAATACAAACATGTGAATTATTCTTATTAGCACTAGATTATTAAATAAATACACGACGGTTTTTGATTTACTTTCCCGTTTAGACAAAACAGACAGAAAATAACGGACGCATGAACTGAGAGATCCATCATCCTTCAGTTTAATAACTACTGTATGATCATTTCAGCAGATATTTCTTTGGGAATCACCTTGGTGACAAAATGCAGTTGTGAGTCTGTAGAGACATGTTTGGGACTTTCCATAGATTTGGCTAAAGAAATTGGAACAAATTGTGTGACAGGCTGCTGATGATACTGTAAAAAAGAAACTTTCTTCATCAAAACACAAAAGCTGAGAGATTAAATTGTAAAAACAGTAATTATCTATTATCTATAAATGTGTATGTTCCACAAAGCAAATAATTAAATCATACTTGAAAACAAAATTCCATTTAAATATGTGAAATAACCTCACACAATCAAATATTTTAGACTATAAAAATATAACTGAAAGCTGAACATCAGGCCCAAATGTTGTATTTAATACTAAAGATCGAAAATCATAAAAATATTTTTTGGGAAAAATATCATTAAAACTCAGATGAGGTCCAACTTTAACAACATCAGTCTTATTTGATTTTATAGGAAATTATGTATTAATTTTATTCAAACACTGCCTTACACCTATATGGATCTGACAAAACTATGAATACAGAAAAAACAAAGTTTTTTAACCAAGTTGTCAATCTTAATTTATGTAGAACAGTGCTTTACAAATCAAACTGAATAACAAACAGCAGTAAAATGTTTCAAAGGAAGTAAAGACAAGATCAAAATAAATAATCTACCAAACCACATCAGAAAACCATCTGTTTTTTTTTTTTTTGAGTCACAACCTCTGCTCTAAGTAGATTTTAGAAAAGATTTAAAAGATTCAACACTCAGCCTTCTGAATATGAAGAGTGAGTGTTCCACATTTATGGAGCAAACACAAAAGCTGAATCTCTTTATATTTTAATTAGAATCTTTGAACTTTTAAGAACAACTGAGTCATCTCATAGGAGCACATACATGAAGAGGATCAGATAAATATGTTACAGCCGGGCCATTTAAAACTTTAAAAGTCAACAGTAGAACCTTAGAATCCTCTTTAAAATGTACAGTGAGCCAGTGGACTGTGGAAGAGCTTCAGGTTACCTCATGTCATTTGTTTCCATAACAGGAGAGAAGTCAGGATTGGAGTCATGTGATATATATTTTTACTTGTTAAAGACAAACTGCTGCATTCTGGACAATCTTTAAGTTCTGAATGGATGACCTGTCTAAGCCAACATGAGACGTTACAATAGTCCAAGTGAGAGGTAATAAAAGCATGAATCACTTTTTTTTTTACATCTTTGCTTTGGAGATTTCACATTGGTAGTGAGTCTCAGAAGAAGAAACTAGACTTAACAACTGCAGAGATCTATTTGTCCAACAGCAGTGTGACTGCATGAAACCAGTGGGCCAAGAGAGAAGGAGCTAGTTTTCACAAAGCTGAAAACGCCAGTTTTATTATCATCAAGATAATTGAACAGGTTCAACTCCAACCAGGTTTTAGAAAGAGTTAAGAAGTGAATAAAGTGAATTGGAACAGTTTTTTAAAGGGGATGGAGACCTGGATGTCATCAGCAAAGCAGTGGACAGTGACATTTTGGTTTCTAGGAATGGATCCGAATGGTAGCATTTACAGTGAATTTACAGTGAATCCCTGAAGGATGTCACAAGTCAGAGGAGCTGCAGCAGAGGAACAGCTTCCTATGAACAGAGACAGTCCTGTTAGTCAGGATAAAACTGTGTCATTGATCCAAACAAACACTCAAGTTTAGACAACAAGATGTTTTAGTCCGCAGTACCAAAGGAAGCAGAAGATCTAAAAGCACCAACACCACAGTGTTACGAGAGTCAACAGATAAAAAGTAATTAAAAACTCTTAAAAAGTCAGTCTCGCTGCTGTGACGGGTTTTAAATTCTGACTGAAAAGTATCCACTAAAGTTGCTGATCAACAATCTCTTTAACTGAATTAAAACAAACAAAAAAAACTACTCTAAAATCTTTGAATGAAAAGGCAAATTTGATATTGGTTTATAATTAAAAAGCACAGTTGGTTCAGCCCTTTCCTTTTGATGAGAGGCTGCATGACAGCATGCTTAAGAGTGCTGGGATGAAACCTAAAGAAATGTACAAGTTAAACAGAGAAACCACAGATGGGTCAAGAATGTGAGAGATTTCTTTACAAGATGATAATGTGTACTGTCTGAGGCTGCATTAGAAGGATGCGTGGTGCACATGTGGATAACTTCACAGTTTCATACTTATAAAAGTCGGCAGAGCATGAAGGAGGTGAGGACGAGTGAATCAGTGTCACCTAAAACTGAAGATGATCTCAGAGACAATATTCTATCTACCAGGAAAAAGATAAAAACCTTTCACACAGAACATTAGATTTTACAACGTGACCAGTCACATGGTTTTATGTTGCAATGAAAACACTAAAACAGCCTGAAGTTTGTAGCGGTTTTTTAGAACCACGTTCAATAAAAACGGTTATTTTGGCTAATGAAAAGGCCCTTTGTTATTGTGCTAAACACTTTCTTAAGATGTCCAGAGAAACTTATAACAAGTCCTTTCTCTATTTTCTCTCAGCATGTCTGCACTTATGTCTGAGAACATGGTAGTTTGTTCAGCCAAGACTGAGAATTTGTTGACTTGTTTCACAAAACAGCAACTAAGTTCAGAAGATCAGAAAATGTGTAATTGAAAAAGTTAATGAACTCCTCCACAACAGAAACAAAGTATTTCTAAGGAAATAAATCAGAGTTATTAAAGATGATGAAATAAAGAAGTCCACTTGTGGAGTGCAACTAGGAACAAAATACACACAAATTATTCAGTTTGATCCTTTTCATCAGGAACGACAGTACAAAACTAGACAGGGAAATGATCAGAAAAAAGTACAAGAACAGCACCTTATCACCATCCAACTATGATGCTGCCTTTCCCAAAAGCCTGAACCAGTTTTTGTAAGGTTTGATAATCACCCACCTGAATGAGTGCTCCTATATTATCACAAAGGAAGGAGCCTACATTCATCCTACAGTGCCAGCAGCTGAGAGCCAATCTGAAGGACATTGACATCATACAGGCAATTAGACCAGAGTGCTGGGTTCCACACTAGAGTCATGTTCTGACCAGCAAGCAAGGGTGTTTACACACATCTTTAATCTGTCCTTGCAGCCTGGTACTGTTCCAACATGCCTCAAATCAGCAGCTATAGCCCACATACCCAAAAAGCATCTAGTTAAGTGTGCCAATGACTATCGACCAGTGGCCCTGACAATCATTATGATGAAGTGCTTCGAGAGACTGGTTGTTTCTCACATCAGGGCCGACACCCTGTTGACCTGGACAGCTACCAGTTCACCTACGTGAAACAGAACAGAAACTGCTTTCTCTATTGCACTTCACACAGCATTGTGCCATCTTCAGATTCCCAACATCCAAGTAAGGGATGGTGTTTGTGGACTTCAGTTTTTAATAAACTGGTCCCTCATGAACTGACTGACAAACACAGTAACCTGGGCTTAACCACCCCACTTTGCTCATGGATCATAGACTTTCTGTCAAAAAAAACACAAAATGTCATGATGGCAAACTCCACATTATCAACCCTAATTCTGAACACTGGAGAATCCCAAGGCTGCGTTCTTAGCCCAGCTCCCTTCCCCTGATTTACTCACAAATGAGCAGCCATCTGACCAAACTTGGTGGTGAAGTTTGCAAACAACATCACATTTGTGGGTCTCATATCAGGAAAAGAGTAAAGAGGAAATCCAAAACCAGGGGGGTTCTCAAGACTACAAAAATAAAAGAGAGTATTGTGGACCTCAAGAGAATGAAGAAAACCAAACCCCCTCCACTCCATACAGATGGTGCAGAGGTCAAGACGGTCTGCAACCTAAAATTCCTGTGGCTCCACATCACAAAGAATCTATCATGGATTCTTAACACATCAAAATTTGAAGAAAAAAATCTCAGCAAAAGTTTATATTTGTAGCAGTCCCATGAAGCTTTTGGTGAACCTCTACAGAAGTACAATAGAGAGCATCCTCTGCCACTGTGTCACTGTGTGGTGCACCAACTGAATGGAAGATAATTGCAGGGACTAGAAACAGGTGATTCAGAATGCCCAGAGGATTTAGGGAACAAAGCTACTCAATGTGGACACTTTTGATGAGCGCCATTTACACAGGAGGGCTAGTAACATCGTTAAGGACCCATCTGACCAGCCCACACACTTTTCACCCACCTCATGTCATGAAAAGATACAAGACAATCAATGCACGAACAAACAAACAGACAGGGGAAAAAATATTTTCCAAGAGCTGTTACCTCATCCCACCAACCCTCATCACAACACACACATGCACTCACAGATGAAGGCACTGGAGAAAAAACCTTTGTGCCGATTCCATTCAGGGGTCAAAAATGCAATGAATACCTGACATTGTTACTGTAAATAAAAGAGGATATGTGCAATACCAACAATGGCAATGGAATACATCGCCATACTGTAGCTTTTGTAAAATTAGAATGTACTTTTTCTTTTTATCTCATTATTTTATCTGCATTTTATTTATGTATTTTGTTCCTGCGAGCCACCAAATAAAGCACTGTTATTTAACTACAATGATAATAACATCTCCTTTATCCTTTAAAACAGAAACAGTTAAGTGAATTTCTGCATAACAGGCCAAATTTATGAATGACATTTTTATTTGACATGTAGGTAATAAACAGGTGTGTTAATGAGGTCTGCAGTCTCCTTCAGCAGTTGTATGTGCTGGTTGTTTTAAAAAGTATAGGTCAACAAGCAGACTCTCAGCAATTGTAAGATCGCCTGTGTTTTCACTAATTTTTTTCCATCTTAAATAGTTCTATGTAGCTATTATATGACTGT
The DNA here is from genome assembly GCA_006937955.1 of Pachypanchax playfairii. Lineage (NCBI taxonomy): Eukaryota > Metazoa > Chordata > Actinopteri > Cyprinodontiformes > Aplocheilidae > Pachypanchax > Pachypanchax playfairii. The sequence continues at coordinate 5,824,914 of SSNP01000019.1, forward strand.
TTGACTTCCTGAAGCAAAGTAGGGTTTAATGAAGAAAAATGTCCACTCACTCTGAACAAACTGGAAATAAATAAACTTCTGCGCGCGCAGATTTCATCTCACAAGCACGTCCAAATTCATCATTAGCCAAGAGTCAACCATCTGCGCGCGCTGATTAATCAGTGAAAGAAAAATAAATTTTGCTCTGGATTCTAATCGGACTTTTTACTGTTTGGGGACGAATAGCAGCGACGGAACGGGGTCTCACGTGATTGGTCATTTTTAATCACTCACGCCCACATAATGAAAGGTTTAACTTCAGAACCTGAATAAAAGTCAAGCGCGTTGATATTTTAGCGTTATTATAAATCTACACTGGACACAAGTTGAGAAACACAGACCATACTGTATGCTGTTCAGTAATATGGACAGAGAAAAAGACCGAAAACCTTCACCGTTGCTCATAAAAAGTGATGCAATGGGAAAAAAACTCAAAACAAATTAAATACATATAAAATACATATATTGAGAAAGAACTGACTTAAAAATATGATAAATGGAATAAAAATATACAAGTATATTAGATTGATTCTTGTTCAAGTGGGAAAGAAAAAATTGAACTTAATGTGAATTTGGGCTTCTTTAAGATTTTAGACGGATTTACTGAACACATTTTAAGGAAACTAATGTTCTTTAAATTGTCATAAAAAGGGAAAGTTTCAGAAACACTTAGAGATAAAAATAAAAGTACAGATAAACAACGTTAAACAATAGAACGGTGATACAAATTTAATTTCAAACTAAGAACTGCTCCTACCTCAGGAGAAGAATCACAGTCTCCAAACACATCAGCAAACTGAGTGGGACTTTTCTTGAAAGTCTGGTCTGCAGGCAGCGTGTTGTCATTGTAAGATGATACAAACTTAAAGTCACTGGTTCGAGACCCTGTTGTCAGGTAGGCGTCATAATTATAGGAGCTGCGTAAAGTTCCTGTTCCATCAACATCTGCGTAATTAGGAGGGAGATAAGCGCCGGGGATGGCAACTGCTCCATCAAACAACAGTCTGGGCTTTCTCCTGCGACAAAACCTCACACCCAGGATGATGATGATGAAGGTCAGAAAGAAGGTGGACACACAAACCAGCGCGATGATCAGATAAGACGTCAGCTTGGAGTTCTTCTCATCATAAGAAATATCTTTCAGTTCTGGCACCTCAGCCAAGTTATCAGAAATCAGTAAATACATGACGCACGTGGCAGACAGAGAGGGCTGTCCGTTATCTTTCACTGCCACGATCAGGTTCTGTTTCATGCTGTCAGATTGGGAAATGTCCCGCTGTGTCCTGATCTCTCCGCTGTGCACACCGATAGTGAAAAGTCCCGGATCAGTGGATTTGACTATATGATAGGACAGCCAGGCGTTCTGTCCGGAGTCCGCGTCCACCGCGATCACTTTGGACACCAGAGAGCCTCCGTGTGCAGCTTTGGGGACCAGCTCGGTCATGAAGGAGCTGCCCTCCGGGGCGGGGTACAGGATCTGAGGAGAGTTGTCGTTCACATCAGATATGAACACACTCACGGTCACGTTGCTGCTGAGCGGAGGAGACCCGTTGTCTCTGGCCATCACGTGCACTTTAAAACTCCTGAACTGCTCATAATCAAACGACCTGACAGCGTGGATCACCCCCGTGTCTCCGTTAACAGATAGATAGGAGGACACCGGGGCACCGTTCACCTCACCAGCTAACAGAGAATAAATCACGGTACCGTTTTGTCTCCAGTCGGGGTCTCGAGCAGTAACGGAACATAAAGTGGATCCAGGTTTGTTATTTTCACTCACATATGCGCTGTAGGACTGTTCCTCAAACACAGGTGGGTTGTCGTTGATGTCAGCTACAGATAACTGAAGACTTTTAGAGGAGGACAGAGGTGGAGAGCCCTCGTCAGTGGCGCTGATTGTAATGTTGTAATCAGACACTAGTTCACGGTCCAGTTGTCCTGTGGTCACCAGAGAATAATAGTTTTTAATAGAAGGAACCAACTTAAAAGGGACGTTTTGCTGGATGGAGCAGCGGACCTGTCGGTTCTTCTCAGAGTCTCTGTCCTGCACGTTAATGATGCCCACCTCTGTACCAGGTGACACGTTCTCAGGTATCGGGTTAGACAGAGATTTTAGATATACTACAGGGGCATTGTCATTTTCATCAGTTAGATCTACATAAACCTTCGCGTAAGAACTCAGTCCCAGTCCATCTTTTGCCACAATTCCTAGTTCAAATGATTTTTTCTTCTCAAAATCTGTAGTACCAGTCACATGTATTTCTCCGGTTATATTATCTATCGAAAACACCTTTTCATCTTCCTCTGACACGTGACTAAATTCATATGTAACAAGGCCATTTAAACCCTCATCGGCATCTGTTGCGCTCACTTTAACCACGAGTGTATCGCGTGGAGAGTTTTCAGGCAGACTGGTTTTATAAACAGCTTGATTAAATACTGGAGCATTATCATTCGCATCCAGAACAATAACATGTATCATTACAGTACCTGATCTCTGAGGAGATCCACCATCAACTGCTGTTAAAGACAATGTTATCTCCTGCTGTGTCTCTCTGTCGAGTTTATTCTGAAGTACGAGCTCAACTTTGTTACCGCTGGTCATTAGAATGAATTTATCATTATTTTCTAATCTGTACCCTTGAACAGAATTTTTACCAATATCTGCATCACGCGCTGTTTCCATTAAAAAGCGAGTACCCTTTTCTGCAGACTCACTTATTTCCATTCTAATTAACTCTCTTGCGAACTGTGGAGAGTTATCGTTTATATCTTGAACATGCAGATTTATACGATGCAATTCTAACGGATTTTCCATCACAAGCTCCTGGACTAAAATGCACGATGGTTTAGTGCCACAAAGATTTTCTCTGTCGAGCCGCACGGTAACACTCAGCTCGCCTGTTCTCAGATTGACAGCACTTAGTCGCTCATCATTTCCTTCGAAATCAATCCGGGCCTTGCGAATTGAAAGAGTGTTAATATCCACACCGAGATCTTTAGCAATATTTCCAATGACAGTTCCTGGTTTCTTCTCCTCTTCGATTGAATAGCTGAGCTCAGTACGCACAGGCCGCACCCCCAGCAGGCAAACGGCGACGAGGATAGCGAGGCCAAAAATCGACAATCCTCTCCGTCCCATTATTTAGAAATGCAAATGTCCGTTAAGACACACAGATTGAAACGTGTCCAGTTGAACTCACAAGTATTGATGAGGAAAAAGATCGACTAGGTCACACAAATACATAGAAAGCGATGAGCTTTGCGGTTCCAGTCCGTCCACCGACACAAAGCTGGCAACAATGGGTTGAGACGCTATGGCAAAAAGCAACTTAATGTTTCCACTATTAGAAGAAAACTGGTAGACAGCGACACAGTGTGTACATGCTAAACACAGCATTTAAAAAAATGCAAGGGATGGGGAAAACGATATTCTCCACATAAAAATGCAACATTAACACATTTGAAAATGTCCAGTTCACTCTCAACGTAAATAACTGAAATGAAAAAAAAAATAATAAAAAAAACTTACTGACCAAATAGTTTGTTTGTCTTAAAGCTATTTTAAAGTGTTTTACTAGCACTAATACATAAACACTAGATTTTCAAACCAATGTTTGCTACTTTTCAAATTATTTTACAGAGTAACAGAAACTTTTTTCTCTCTCTTTCCCTATTGAGATTAAAAGTAATAACATGTCTGTCTTTGAAAGAAACTGATATCAGCTGCAACATACTCGGGAATACCCTAAAGTGTATTCATTTAGTGTATTCAGCACCATGGACAGAGTAGGTATATGGGCGACGCATTAAACCAAAGATAAATAGAAACCTAAAGAATTGCATAAGTGTGTTTATTTTATATCAAAAATATCCAGTAAAAAAAGACAAAATGTGTTGTTTTTTAAACATAAACAAAACGTTATTTTAACAAAAGTTTGGCTACTGCATATCTGCCAAAACAGTTAAGAATTAGATACATTCAAGAATTATGCTGAAATGAGTTACATGACCAATAATCACATGGACTTTACAATGCGAGGAGAGCGTTTGCAGGATGAATGCGAGAAAAGTGAATCTTCATTCAGTTCATTAATCACCAGTTAAAAGTGGCTAAAAATTTTAAAGGAAAAGTGAATAAAAATATACAATAGCATAAAAAGTGATAAACCAGAAACATAAAAAAATGTGTGATTTTGATTGTTTCCACCTCTGCAAAAAGCTCTAAAGCGGAAAGTTAAATCTGAAATGGAACAGATACAGTGGGGCAAAAAAGTATTTAGTCAGCCGCCAATTGTGTAAGTTCTCCCACTTAAAAAGATCAGAGAGGCCTGTAATTTTCATCATAGGTATACCTCAACTATGAGAGACAAAATGAGGAAAAAAAATCCAGAAAATCACATTGTCTGATTTTTAAAGAATTTATTTGCAAATTATGGTGGAAAATAAGTATTTGGTCACCTACAAACAAGTAAGATTTCTGGCTTTCACAGACCTGTAACTTCTTTAAGAGGCTCCTCGGTCCTCCACTCGTTACCTGTATTAATGGCACCTGTGTGAACTCGTTATCAGTATAAAAGACACCTGTCCACAACCTCAAACAGTCACGCTCCAAACTCCACTATGGCCAAGACCAAAGAGCTGTCAAAGGACACCAGAAACAAAATTGTAGACCTTCACCAGGCTGGGAAGACTGAATCTGCAATAGGTAAGCAGCTTGGTGTGAAGAAATCAACTGTGGGAGCAATTATTAGAAAATGGAAGACATACAAGACCACTGATAATCTCCCTCGATCTGGGGCTCCACGCAAGATCTCACCCCGTGGGGTCAAAATGATCACAAGAACGGTGAGCAAAAATCCCAGAACCACACGGAGGGACCTAGTGAATGACCTGCAGAGAGCTGGGACCAAAGTAACAAAGGCTACCATCAGTAACACACTACGCCGCCAGGGACTCAAATCCTGCAGTGCCAGACGTGTCCCCCTGCTGAAGCCAGGACACGTCCAGGCCCGTCTGCGGTTTGCTAGAGAGCATTTGGATGATCCAGAAGAGGATTGGGAGAACATCATATGGTCAGATGAAACCAAAATAGAACTTTTTGGTAGAAACTCAACTTGTCGTGTTTGGAGGGGAAAGAATGCTGAGTTGGATCCAAAGAACACCATACCTACTGTAAAGCATGGGGGTGGAAACATCATGCTTTGGGGCTGTTTTTCTGCAAGGGGACCAGGACGACTGATCCGTGTAAAGGAAAGAATGAATGGGGCCATGTATCGTAAGATTTTGAGTGAAAACCTCCTTCCATCAGCAAGGGCATTGAAAATTAGACGTGGCTGGGTCTTTCAGCATGACAATGATCCCAAACACACCGCCCGGGTAACGAAGGAGTGGCTTTGTAAGAAGCATTTCAAGGTCCTGGAGTGGCCTAGCCAGTCTCCAGATCTCAACCCCATAGAAAATCTCTGGAGGGAGTTGAAAGTCCGTGTTGCCCAGCGTCAGCCCCAAAACATCACTGCACTAGAGGAGATCTGCATGGAGGAATGGGCCAAAATACCAGCAACAGTGTGTGAAAACCTTGTGAAGACTTACAGAAAACGTTTGACCTCTGTCATTGCCAACAAAGGCTATATAACAAAGTATTGAGATTAACTTTTGTTATTGACCAAATACTTATTTTCCACCATAATTTGCAAATAAATTCTTTAAAAATCAGACAATGTGATTTTCTGGATTTTCTTTCCTCATTTTGTCTCTCATAGTTGAGGTATACCTATGATGAAAATTACAGGCCTCTCTGATCTTTTTAAGTGGGAGAACTTACACAATTGGTGGCTGACTAAATACTTTTTTGCCCCACTGTAAATGGACTCAGCAAACATTAAGATACGAAAATATGTTTTAAAGGTACAGTATGCCAGCATTTTACAGGGAAATACTCACACAAGAGTCTAATGTCCGATGTTGAAAATAAAGTCCCATTGTAACAGATCTTGATCTCAGCCGGCTGGGTAGTCGCTAGTTTCTGTCATTTTAAAAAGGCTAACCCAGACCAGAATCCTTACTTACACGTCCAGACTTCCTGGTTCCATAACGAATCACATGTGAGACTGCAAGGCTGCCAAGTCTTCAACAAAAGCAGCTGTAATTCCACAACAAACAGCAAAAAGTAAGAAACTACCACATCCTTCTAACTGAGCAGCCGAGCTGCACGTGATGGGGCGTTCAAACACACTTAGGAAAACTCAACGCTGAACAAATAGGCCTTCAGACATTCCCAAAAATTCAAAGAAATACAAGAGAAACAAAAAGACATTCAACATCAGAACTGGCCACCCAACAGAAAAATCAGAGAAGGGAGGGGGTGAGTGGCTGAGAGCAGCCGTTTTTGTTTTCTACATGAACTGCAGGATTTGGCAACAAGGTCTAATTCTTAAATACCGTACCTTTAATGCTAAAGTCTCTCTTGAAAACGAACAAAGAAAATGGCAGAAATTAAGATAGTAGCTATGAGTATGAAAAAGTTATTAATTTAAATTCACACTCAGTTACATTTCTTTTCCATGACAAACTGCATTTAAATACATTTTTTCTGATAACAAAATAAGAGTACAAAATGTTTTGAATAAAGGATTTTTTCATAGTCACTGCAACTAAAAGAAAAACAATTGCAAGTTTTCAAGAAAAGAAAAACTTTATGCATTCATGAGAAAACAGGGAGAATTGTTCACAAAGGAAATTCAGTTTTTAAATAAAAATAAGTTTAAAATGAGAAACTTATATTTTCATGACTTATTCAACATTATATATATATAATGACATAATACTTAATAAGAAAAATAGAATTGAGCTTCACAATAGGTGGCAAAAGTTTAAGATTATATCAAGGATCTGGTTAAAAAACAGGTTATTAAGTGTAAATATATTTATCACACAAACTGAACAACTTCAATCGTTCCAAGATGTCACACATTCCAAATCTATGACCCTAACATATATGGAAACTAATAACATGAGCTAAACGGATCAGGAATTTGACTATAAAAATTACTTGCCTTTTTTCTGAAATCATTATGAAAAACTTTATTAAAGATAAAAATGTCACTTGGAAAAAGTTCCTGCGCACTAACGACTAGTAGATTCAGCACCAAGGACAGACACTCAAAACCAAAGCTGGTGAACATGTCCTTGATCAAAAGCCTAAAATAGTGAGATCAATGAAGCTGCTTTCTAAAATTTCTAAGGTAAAGAAAGTAAAGTTTGAGGTAAAATCTTGTTAAACAAATTACACTCAACCAATCAACCAATTTGTCAGCTCTGACACGACATAAAACGATTTTGTCTTTGCAATATATCAACATAGATCTATTATAAGAAACATTTCAGCATTAAACCCCTGACTGTTCTAGGACTATTAGTTTAAGGCATTGATGTTTTATTTTGTTTTTTCTCAAAGACAAAGTTTGTCATTATGTTGAACTGTAGAAACAACAATATATTTAAAGTAAATAGGTACGTAATTGAAACAATATAAAAGCTTAAATCATGAAAAGAAATGCTGAGAAAAAAAAGTATAGACTTATTTGATTGAAAACTGAAAGAAGGAGAAATGAAAAATCTGGTGGGAGAGATGAAAAAATAAGACCCTCAAACCAGGATTCACGAGAACGTAACGAAAAAAAGTTTTTTTTATTAGTTACAAATATGTTAATTAATTAGTTAGAACGATGAAGATCCATATTAAATGCCTTCTTACCTCAGGAGAAGAATCACAGTCTCCAAACACATCAGCAAACTGAGTGGGACTTTTCTTGAGAGTCTGGTCTGCAGGAAGCGTGTTGTCATTGTATGATGATACAAACTTAAAGTCACTGGTTCGAGACCCTGTTGTCAGGTAGGCGTCATAGTTATAGGAGCTGCGTAAAGTTCCTGTTCCGTCAACATCTGCGTAATTAGGAGGGAGATAAGCGCCGGGGATGGCAACTGCTCCATCAAACAACAGTCTGGGCTTTCTCCTGCGACAAAACCTCACACCCAGGATGATGATGATGAAGGTCAGAAAGAAGGTGGACACACAAACCAGCGCGATGATCAGATAAGACGTCAGCTTGGAGTTCTTCTCATCATAAGAAATATCTTTCAGTTCTGGCACCTCAGCCAAGTTATCAGAAATCAGTAAATACATGACGCACGTGGCAGACAGAGAGGGCTGTCCGTTATCTTTCACTGCCACGATCAGGTTCTGTTTCATGCTGTCAGATTGGGAAATGTCCCGCTGTGTCCTGATCTCTCCGCTGTGCACACCGATAGTGAAAAGTCCCGGATCAGTGGATTTGACTATATGATAGGACAGCCAGGCGTTCTGTCCGGAGTCCGCGTCCACCGCGATCACTTTGGACACCAGAGAGCCTCCGTGTGCAGCTTTGGGGACCAGCTCGGTCATGAAGGAGCTGCCCTCCGGGGCGGGGTACAGGATCTGAGGAGAGTTGTCGTTCACATCCGATATGAACACACTCACGGTCACGTTGCTGCTGAGCGGAGGAGACCCGTTGTCTCTGGCCATCACGTGCACTTTAAAACTCCTGAACTGCTCATAATCAAACGACCTGACAGCGTGGATCACCCCCGTGTCTCCGTTAACAGATAGATAGGAGGACACCGGGGCACCGTTCACCTCACCAGCTAACAGAGAATAAATCACGGTACCGTTTTGTCTCCAGTCGGGGTCTCGAGCAGTAACGGAACATAAAGTGGATCCAGGTTTGTTATTTTCACTCACATATGCGCTGTAGGACTGTTCCTCAAACACAGGTGGGTTGTCGTTGATGTCAGCTACAGATAACTGAAGACTTTTAGAGGAGGACAGAGGTGGAGAGCCCTCGTCAGTGGCGCTGATTGTAATGTTGTAATCAGACACTAGTTCACGGTCCAGTTGTCCTGTGGTCACCAGAGAATAATAGTTTTTAATAGAAGGAACCAACTTAAAAGGGACGTTTTGCTGGATGGAGCAGCGGACCTGTCGGTTCTTCTCAGAGTCTCTGTCCTGCACGTTAATGATGCCCACCTCTGTACCAGGTGACACGTTCTCAGGTATCGGGTTGGACACAGATTTAAGGTGGATCACTGGAGCGTTGTCATTTATATCTGTGACGTCAATAATTAATTTCGCTTCTGAAGATAAACCGTAACCATCTTTAGCTACAATCATCATTTCATATTTAGATTTCTCTTCATAATCTATTTCACCTGTTACAAAAATATCTCCAGTTTTTGTATCAAGAGAAAAAAGTTTTCCTGATTTTTCAGACAATCTGCTGAATTCATAAGTCACTTCTCCATTAACACCTTCATCTGCATCGGTTGCTTTTACTGTGATAACTGGGGTTTTCAGCGGGGAGTTTTCCGGTAATGTGGCTGTATACACAGTCTCGGTAAATACGGGAGCGTTATCATTAGCATCCAGCACAGTAACATGTATGACTACAGTCCCGGATCTCCGAGGAGATCCACCATCTACAGCTGTGAGCAATAATTTCAGCTCCTGCTGCTCCTCTCGGTCTAACTCTTTATCTAAAACCAACTCTCCATATTTACTGCCAGCACTTGTTGTCTGAATATTAAACACAAAATGAGGGTTCTGTTGTAAAATGTAGCTCTGAACAGAGTTCGGGCCTATGTCTGCATCGTGTGCTGCAATAATGCGATACCTCGCTCCTTTAACAGCCGATTCACTGATTTCCAACTTCATTGTATCCTTTTGAAACACAGGAGAATTATCATTTATATCCTGCACCTGAAGAGATAATCGGTGTAATTCTAATGGATTCTCTAAAAGCAGGTCGAACCTGAGGACACACGTCGGCTTGTCTCCACAAAGCTCCTCTCTGTCCATTCTTTCCATAACGATTAAATCTCCGTTTCTCATGTTGATTCCAGCAAACTGCACGTCGCTTCCTTCCATTTCAACGCGGGCTTTACGAGCAGAGAGTCTCTCTGAAACCAGTCCGAGGTCCTTGGCGATATTTCCAAAAACAGATCCCTGTTTGAGCTCCTCCTGGACCGAATAGGTCAGGTCTCCGTGTGCGCAGCGCAGCACAACAAAGAAAAATATGAAGCCGCAGCTTCGTAGAACATGTCTGGTACCAATCATTGTCAAAATGCTCGATGGAATCTTTAATTTTATATTTCTGATCTTTTCATCGGAGCTAAAAACGTTATTTGCTGTTCCTTGTTCCTCGATGCGTCTAATGTAAAGAACAGAGGTTCAGCCCAATAATGGCTGGTGTGCAAAAACGGTTCAACATGAATCAAGTCCAGAACTGGTCTCTAGTGACACCGTGAGTATAGCTGCTGTATAACAATTCTAAAACACAACTGGACGCTTTCTTAAAATATAATCAGACGGTTTCCAGTTTTAAGATGCACATTTTCTTCTCTTCTTCTATGGAATTACACTGATATTTAATTTTAGTTCGAAATTTATTACCAAAATCAATATATTGTATACTGTGGATTCAAACACAAAAATAAAAAAGAACAAAAAAGAAATAAACAACCAAAAAAATAAGTTAAATATTTATTCAAGGCCGGGGCTATATCTGTTGCACTGCTGTAGATAAAACAACGCATTTTTTCCTCACATGAAAATAATGATAACAGTAATCAAAATCAGAAAAAAAAAGAGAAATAGTCACTATGCTCTGAAAAGAAATTCTGCTGTCAATTATAATCAGTCTTTTCGCTTTTTGGGGGTGGATATCAGCGGCGCTACCGACCCTTGCGTGATTGGTCATTTATAACAAGTCACGCACACATGATGAGGTTTCACTCCATACCCGTAAAAAAAAATTAAAGCTCATGAACATGTTAACGTTTAATTAATTCTGCACAAGCCACAAGCTGACAAACACAAACAGTAAAAGACTCACTATGTTCAGCACCATGGACAGAGACACAGTCCGAAAACATTCATTTTGGCTATAGTGAAGCAATAGAAAAAATAATAAACAAAACACATTAAAATAAATATAGAGAAACCAAATGACATAAAAAGACAATGGATGGTAAAAAACAAACAAACTAACAAACAAAAAGGATTTCAAGTACTTTCAATTGATTGTCCACCAAAACCATTGTAAAATTTGCTGATGACGCGAATACTGTAGGGTTGATCTATGAGAACAACCAGTCAGTCTACAGAGAAAAAGTCCAGCATCTTGTATTGGTGCCCTGACAATAACATGAACTTAAACACCTCAAAATCCAAGAAGCTGATAGTGGATTGCAGAAGGTCAAAAAACATGCAGCAGCCTGGACTCTGTATAAGGTGAGAGGAGGTACAGAGGGTGGGCAGCTTGAGTTGGTGTTCACATCTCAACTGACCTCACAGTGTCTACTCACATCACACATTAGGTATGACACAACTGAGATGGTCTTTCCTTCAGGGACACTCACCACCTGCAGCACCTCCTCAAAAATATCTATAGGTCACCTATACAGAGTATTGCTATTGCACCTATTGCCGCACAGTGTGGTTTTCCAGCTGCACTGAGGAGGATATAGGAGCAACCTGCAGCAAGTGGTGAGGGCAGCAGAGTGAACCAAAAGGGCACCACTAACTTCCCTGACTGACACACTGTGATGGTCTAAGAGAAGGTCAGCCAGATGTCTAAAGACCAAAATTGGATCAATAAATCAAACCCAGAACCAGATTAAAAAACAGCTTCTATCCAAAGGTTATCAAATCATCACACCACTAAAACATCAATGTAACTTGCACTAAATGTACAGTATTTCTCTTATTAGAATTTAGAATTTTTATTTGTCATTGATTGGTTGTGATTTATTTAGATGTACCTTGTTACGTCTTGTATGGTGAGACTGCTGCTGCTGCTGGACTAATGATATGCATAATTTATGTTACTGTTTAACTACAATATATTACATTATATAAGTCATGTGTAAAAGAAAACATTGTTTTAAATAAGTTTAAATTCAGTTTTGTTTAAGATTTAATGATGACTTGAGGTGTCTAATGTTATTTAACATGATCAAAAAAGAGTGAATACTTGAAAAAAACACTTCAAGATAAAAATATGAATAAGAAGATAAATCCTGTTAAAGAGTAAAATGGTGATACAATTTAATATAGTTGTTTTACTAAGAGCGGCTCCTACCTCAGGAGAAGAATCACAGTCTCCAAACACATCAGCAAACTGAGAGGGACTTTTCTTGAGAGTCTGGTCTGCAGGCAGCGTGTTGTCATTGTAAGATGATACAAACTTAAAGTCACTGGTTCGAGACCCTGTTGTCAGGTAGGCGTCATAATTGTAAGAGCTGCGTAAAGTTCCTGTTCCGTCAACATCTGAGTAATTAGGAGGGAGATAAGCGCCGGGGATGGCAACTGCTCCATCAAACAACAGTCTGGGTTTTCTCCTGCGACAAAACCTCACACCCAGGATGATGATGATGAAGGTCAGAAAGAAGGTGGACACACAAACCAGCGCGATGATCAGATAAGACGTCAACTTGGAGTTCTTCTCATCATAAGAAATATCTTTCAGTTCTGGCACCTCAGCCAAGTTATCAGAAATCAGTAAATACATGACGCACGTGGCAGACAGAGAGGGCTGTCCGTTATCTTTCACTGCCACGATCAGGTTCTGTTTCATGCTGTCAGATTGGGAAATGTCCCGCTGTGTCCTGATCTCTCCGCTGTGCACACCGATAGTGAAAAGTCCCGGATCAGTGGATTTGACTATATGATAGGACAGCCAGGCGTTCTGTCCGGAGTCCGCGTCCACCGCGATCACTTTGGACACCAGAGAGCCTCCGTGTGCAGCTTTGGGGACCAGCTCGGTCATGAAGGAGCTGCCCTCCGGGGCGGGGTACAGGATCTGAGGAGAGTTGTCGTTCACATCAGATATGAACACACTCACGGTCACGTTGCTGCTGAGCGGAGGAGACCCGTTGTCTCTGGCCATCACGTGCACTTTAAAACTCCTGAACTGCTCATAATCAAACGACCTGACAGCGTGGATCACCCCCGTGTCTCCGTTAACAGATAGATAGGAGGACACCGGGGCACCGTTCACCTCACCAGCTAACAGAGAATAAATCACGGTACCGTTTTGTCTCCAGTCGGGGTCTCGAGCAGTAACGGAACATAAAGTGGATCCAGGTTTGTTATTTTCACTCACATATGCGCTGTAGGACTGTTCCTCAAACACAGGTGGGTTGTCGTTGATGTCAGCTACAGATAACTGAAGACTTTTAGAGGAGGACAGAGGTGGAGAGCCCTCGTCAGTGGCGCTGATTGTAATGTTGTAATCAGACACTAGTTCACGGTCCAGTTGTCCTGTGGTCACCAGAGAATAATAGTTTTTAATAGAAGGAACCAACTTAAAAGGGACATTTTGTTGGATGGAGCAGCGGACCTGTCGGTTCTTCTCAGAGTCTCTGTCCTGCACGTTAATGATGCCCACCTCTGTACCAGGTGACACGTTCTCAGGTATCGGGTTGGACACAGATTTAAGGTGGATCACTGGAGCGTTGTCATTTATATCTGTGACGTCAATAATTAATTTCGCCTCTGAAGATAAACCGTAACCATCTTTAGCTTCAATCATCATTTCATACTTTGATTCTTCTTCATAATCTATTTCACCTGTTACAAAAATCTCTCCAGTTTTCGCATTAAGAGAAAAAAGTTTTCCTGATTCTTCAGACAATCGGCTGAATTCATAAGTAACTTCTCCATTAACACCTTCATCTGCATCGGTTGCTTTTACTGTGATAACTGGGGTTTTCAGCGGGGAGTTTTCCGGTACCGTGGCTGTATACACAGTCTCGGTAAATACGGGAGCATTATCATTAGCATCCAGCACAGTAACATGTATGACTACAGTCCCGGATCTCCGAGGAGATCCACCATCTACAGCTGTGAGCAATAATTTCAGCTCCTGCTGCTCCTCTCGGTCTAACTCTTTATCTAAAACCAACTCTCCATATTTACTGCCAGCACTTGTTGTCTGAATATTAAACACAAAATGAGGGTTCTGTTGTAAAATGTAGCTCTGAACAGAGTTCTGGCCTATGTCTGCATCGTGTGCTGCAATAATGCGATACCTCGCTCCTTTAACAGCCGATTCACGGATTTCCAACTTCACTGTATCCTTTTGAAACACAGGAGAATTATCATTTATATCCTGCACCTGAAGAGATAATCGGTGTAATTCTAATGGATTCTCTAAAAGCAGGTCGAACCTGAGGACACACGTCGGGTTTTCTTTGCAAAGCGCCTCTCTGTCTATTCTTCCCGCAACAAACAAATCCCCGCTCCTCAGATTAACTCCGACTGATTGTTTCTCGGTTCCTTCCGTTTCCACACGAGCTTTACGAGCAGAGAGTCTCCCTAAATCCAGCCCGAGGTCCTTGGCAATATTCCCGATGACAGATCCTTGTTTGAGCTCCTCCTGGACCGAGTAGGTCAGGTCTCCGTGTGCGCAGCGCAGCACAAAGAAGACAAAGAAAAGGCCGCAGATTTCAGTAAAACACCGTCTGGACTCCATCATCAGACTACAGCCTTCTACACACGATCACAACAGCTGTTCTTAAGCAATGAATTGATTCTGTTCGATCACGATTTGAGTTGTTCCACCATTTGTCTCCCGAATTAAAGAACTAAGAACAGACAGTCAACCAATCCCAATAATGGAGGATGAAGAAAACATGTTCAGCATTTACAGCTCAGCTGGTCTATACTGACACCTCGAGTAGAAATTTAATATAACAACAGATCTAATGTAGAAGAAGTTTAAACATTAGAATGTTCGTTGATACATGTGATATCACGTTAAAAAAATATTTTAATATTCAAGTCTATTTAAATATTTCCTACAAAAACAAAACCTTGGCAAGTTAATTGAAACACATGATGTGCCCAGAATTTCTATTTTATTTAAACACACACCGAAAGTTGATTTTTGTTCTTTTGCAAATCCTAATGGATTTGGGGAAACTATAATATAGATCACCCTGTCTGGTATTTAATTTATTTTATGAATTTTCTTTTTTATAAAAGTAGGCAATTGCATAGTATAATGCATTTAATGAAGACAATATAATAAAGATTAGTTTATATATATATAAACACATACAAAAATACATTAAATTAAATAATACTTAGTAAAAAAGACAACCGAGCTTCACAATAGGTGGCAAACTTAAGATTATTTCAAGGATCTGGTTTAAAAAAGAGGCTATTTAGTGTAAATCTATTAATCACACAAACTGAAAAACTTCAATCGTTCCTACATGTCACACATTCCAAATCTATGACCCTATGAAAACTAATAACAAATGAACAAAACTGATCAAGAATTTGACCATAAAAATTACTAGTATGTTTGTCTGAAATCAGTTAGAAAAACTTTTTTAAAAAGTAACTTTTAAAAAAATCCTGCAAACTAACAGCAACATGTAGATTCAGCAACAAGGAAAGAGACTCAAAACCAAAGCTGGTGGACTTTTCCTCAATTAAAAGCCTGGAAAAAGAGAGATCAATGAAGCTTCTCTCAAAAGTTTCTAAACTATAAAGAAGGTAAACTCTGAGGTAAAATCTTTTTAAAAAACAAATTTCGGACAACCTGACAAGTACAGATGTTACAAATTTAAAAGCTCTGACACGACATAATATGTTATAGGTTTTTAAGTAAGAAAAAAAATCCATATCAAATGCCTTCCTACCTCAGGAGAAGAATCACAGTCTCCAAACACATCAGCAAACTGAGTGGGACTTTTCTTGAGAGTCTGGTCTGCAGGCAGCGTGTTGTCATTGTAAGATGATACAAACTTAAAGTCACTGGTTCGAGACCCTGTTGTCAGATAGGCGTCATAATTATAGGAGCTGCGTAAAGTTCCTGTTCCGTCAACATCTGCGTAATTAGGAGGGAGATAAGCGCCGGGGATGGCAACTGCTCCATCAAACAACAGTCTGGGTTTTCTCCTGCGACAAAACCTCACACCCAGGATGATGATGATGAAGGTCAGAAAGAAGGTGGACACACAAACCAGCGCGATGATCAGATAAGACGTCAGCTTGGAGTTCTTCTCATCATAAGAAATATCTTTCAGTTCTGGCACCTCAGCCAAGTTATCAGAAATCAGTAAATACATGACGCACGTGGCAGACAGAGAGGGCTGTCCGTTATCTTTCACTGCCACGATCAGGTTCTGTTTCATGCTGTCAGATTGGGAAATGTCCCGCTGTGTCCTGATTTCTCCGCTGTGCACACCGATAGTGAAAAGTCCCGGATCAGTGGATTTGACTATATGATAGGACAGCCAGGCGTTCTGTCCGGAGTCCGCGTCCACCGCGATCACTTTGGACACCAGAGAACCTCCGTGTGCAGCTTTGGGGACCAGCTCGGTCATGAAGGAGCTGCCCTCCGG
>SSNP01000190.1:4281-157050 GCA_006937955.1 Pachypanchax playfairii
CACACACACACACACACACACACACACACACACACACACACACACACAAAATAACAGACATAAGAACAAGCAAGAAACCACACAGCTGCCCAGTGGCAATGTTCTGAACAAGCAAGTGTCATCCACATGCATCACTGCTCAACAGAACTGCAACAAGTGCCCCAAGGCATGGCACGGAGACATGACTGTAAATGTTGGCAGCTTCTTGCTGCACCTGACAGCAATCAAGACGTGTGTTTCATTAACTGTGGTGAAACAACACAAATGTGTGGCACAGATGCTGAGGCGGAGGTGGAGGACGGAGCTGCACAAAAGAACTGAATTGAAAAAAAAAATAATGACACTGCCAGACAGTAAACGATGATTCAATGACTTTGCAGGAGCCATCAAGCAACAAAAACAAGCTTTTTAACTCATTCGCCGCCATTGACGACTACAATCGTCAAGTTCGTCTTTTGACGGGAGGAGTGAGACAACAACCGCGCGCACCATGAGAGTAAATATCACACCTCTAAAGGACGTACAAGTTGTTCTTACCTGTGTGCGGTGGTGAAACGTCATGTGATCATAATGATAATCCATGAAAGAGGAGCGAGTTTTGGGAAGCCATTATGCGTAATGTGATGCGTAATGCGGGGAGCAAAGCAGAAAAACTTGTGCAGCTCACACTTCATCAAAAGTCTGTATCGCAGTCGCAAAAGTTTGGATAGAAAGAAATGACGACAATCAACGCCGGCTGCCAAGCTCACAGCACATATTTCATCCCAGCCAGAGACCTCCATTTTAGCAGATGGGTCCGAGTCACGTGATTTTAGTGCACCTGATCCAGATGCGTCAGATGAGCGGGTCCCGTCTGGATCAACCAGGACGTGTCAATAAAACACTGTTTATTAGTGTCAAAGACACTTTTCTGCATGACAAGTCTCATTTCACAAAAAGCCCGTTATTTCCGTTTTTCTGTCAAAAAAAAAAAAAAAAAAAAAAAATGGAGATTTCGGTGAAATCCCCTATTTTTTACAGCAGATTTTGAAAAAACGGTCAACGCTAGAAACAAGCAGTTTTTTCCCCAATGGAAGTGAAAGTGTACTCTTTGTTCAATGAAGGGTTTTTCTGTTCAGAAAACAGCTGGCGGCCAATGAGTTAAATTATAACAGAGATTTTGTAAAGCCAAAAATCGTAAGAGTAGATTCAACTGAAAAAATAGTTGGGGTTTGAAAGGTGCTTATGCTCACAAGAAGAAAATAATGTTGGCAATTTGCTTGTGCAACACAGGTGCTGTCAAAGAAAACTGAAACACAAAGCACAAAAAAAGATGAGAGTTTCAGAGATAACAAAAAAACAATTAAGCCACTGCTCCCAGGAGAAGGTTGAATGCAATGAACATGTAAGAACACAGCTGGGCAGGCATTCCAAGTTTGACTCACCCTGCTCAAGTCACCTATTCATAGGTATTACAATAAATTGAACTGAAATGTAGGTGTTTAAAAATCTCGATTCAGTGATTTACAGATTGCTGCAGATGACATCAACTTTTCAGTGATTGATTGATTTCCTTCAAAACTATGTAGTTAAGATGATTTGCATTCGTTGCTATCAGCTGGAAACAACATTATCTCAGTTGTTCTGCATGTTTTTAAACTAATGTGAACTGGGATGTCCAGTTTCCACAGGAGAACTGTTCAAACAGTTCAAATTTGGGAAAAATTTACGTACTTTTCAAAATGTAACCAGCAGACACACTGTTGACCTCTTGTCTCCATTCTGTGTTTTAAATGAGAGCTCTAACCTTTTAACCTTGCACTGTAAGACTGATTCTCGCAAGATTTGGAGTTTTACAAACCCACGAAAATCCATCCCCCAGACACCAGCGCCACCGGATGCTCCAACCACCACCAAACAGTCAACATGGGTGAAGTGGACACAACGGCCAGGCGATCTTTTCCAGGTGGAGCGGGGATTCGAATCGGTGACCCTCCAGTTACCGGAAGACCGCTTTACCACAGCAGCCAAGGTGGCTCAACATACTCTTGACAAGGATATAAAGTTGGATTCATACTAACGCAAAGGCAAATGTGCTCCCACACGGCGGCGTACTGAGTGGGCCAGTTTCTGTTCATACTACCCCGACCCTGTTGCAAAGAAATTCTCCGCCAGGACAGCAGGAGGCGCGTTCCTTACTTAGAGGTCTCCCAGTGGTTTTTGTGTGGTTCCAACCATGAAAGGAACGTTATAAAAAGCAGGGACTTTACTGCCACCAGAATCGCCACTGTTGCCCTTCAGACCTCTTTTAATGCAGACAAATTTGTCTTTAAGACTGTCAACACTCGCATTGTTTACTAAAGAGAAGTTACGTTATGCCGGACATGATGTTGGGTTGTTTGCGTCATCCAACGCGGCCGTCGGAAAGTTAGAAAACAGAGCGTGACTGCAACAGACCATCCGCGGCAGTTGGAGAGCCCATATAACGTATCATGACGGTGCGTGCCTCCGATATGTCGGAGCTGCATTAGTATGAATCCAGCTTTACCCAAATGAAAAAATCTTATTTGTACCCAATCAATAATAAAGTAAAGTTTTCATGCACTCATAATGTGACAAATGTAAGCAACATAGCAACATGGAGGGAAGGATCAGCGTTATGAACGTAGAATTTCATCCTAATCTGCAGATTAGCCAGGCATCCTCACTGTCCATTATTATATCTTCTCTTAAAACCCACTTATTTCGCCTGGCTTTTAACTCTGCAGGAGAGGTTTTTATGATTTAGTGTTTTTAGATTGTTTTATTTCACGTTTATTTGTCATTAGTAGCCTTATATTTTATTGTTATTTTTACTGCTTTTATTGTTTGAGTTTTATATTGTTGTATTCAATGTACAGCACTTCGGTCAGTTTCAGCTGTTTTTAAGTGCTATATAAATAAAGTTGGCTTGGCTAATCTATTCTATTCTGAAATATTTTATTGTAAAGACAATATATGTGACAATAAAAATATTACAATTCAATGTGTTTTTGGCTAAAGCTCAAAACATGAATACTGTTCTAAATTAAAACAGCCCTTACCAAATTTGTTTTTTCATTACAAAAACTGATTTAGCTATAAGTGCAACTGTGCTGGTAAACCACAACCAACACAGAGTTTGAGGTAAATATTATTTTAGCAGTACAGACAACAAAACAAACAAATTTATTTTTATATTAAAAATAAATCCTGAACATCTATTACACAGATAAAGAATCAATTAAGGCTTAGGTGCTGTTGTAGCAAGTTAGTGCTTTAAAACTGACCTATTAGGAAAATCTGGTAATCTGATTTCTGCCTTGTTTAATCAATTTTGCATTTTAAAAGGTAATGGAATTAGATGTACAAGACCTTAATTAACCAATGGGAAAATCAACTTTGGGCCTATTTGTAACAAGACAGAAATCTACAAGTGCATTCCTCAACCAAGATTTAAGACATCTTAACTTTATGCATACATCTGTCCTGATTTCCACTTCTGCTAATGACCTTAAATAAAACTGCACTGATTTATTTGTTAACAGGCTGATGATTGCACCTCTAAAACCATTCATTAGATCAGGGAAAAAAGAAGCAAAAGACAAGAGTACACTAATCAAGTATTAAAATAGACTTTCCAGTGAAGTCATTATATACATTAAAGTACCAGAGGCAGAAAATGTCTGTGTTAAAGTAACATTAACAAGATTCTTAATTATTTGTAAGGACTCAAAAATATTTTCTTTGAAGGGTAATGTCTTTTTTTGGCTCTGCTCAAATACCTATGCAATGATTTCATAACAAGCACTTACCCTGACACACCAGATGGTTTGTTACACAGAACCACCTGGCAGATAATTGTAGACTGCTTCAAAAGAAATCCTTGCCAGAGGGTTAAATTATTAGTAATTTTGACGAAAGCCATTTATCGCCCAGTTTGTTAAGCTCTATTTTGAATCTAACCAACTATTACAACACAGTTAAATTCAGTTTCTTATAATATCTCAAAGTATTAGTGCAGGAGAACCTAGTGCATGTACAGGTTCTACCGAGAGTCTCTTCAAGGACTCTTTTCAAGTCAAGAGTTTTTAAATTGTCATTTCAACCATTTACAGTTTGTAGACAGTGAAACAAAATAGTGATCCACCAAGGATCAAGTAGTATAAAAGATACAAAAAGCACGAGACAAAATAGCATATAGTACATACTAACATCCAGTTACAGCTAAGGTATCTCCATCTACCCATTTCAAGTCGGTTCTGCTGCCTAGATATTCTTAAAGGGGAAACTATTATTATTGGGTTTACCACCACTGAAACACATTTCAATAATCAATATTTTTGATTGCCAAAAAAAAAGAAAAATCGCAACACATTAGCATATCTATAGCAAAGCTAATTAGACAAAACCTTTAGAAATGTGAAAAAAAAATAAAGGTTATGTAAAAATGTCTAAATTTAGCATGTATTAACCAATTGAAGTGAATAAAATGGTTTCAATTTAGTGTACAGAGTTGGTTGTAATTTGGTTGAAAGAAGCTCTTGCACTAACCAAAAGCACACCTTGAGAAAATAGAGTGGTGGAATTAAGTTATCTCGGGGAATATCTGGGATGTTATATATGGAAAAACACCAGTAATGGGAGATTAAAATGTGCTAGCTCAGGCCAGAAACAGCTGGTGAGTCACACCTATTAAATCTTTGCCTGGTTCGAAGGTGCCCTTGATGCAGATAAAGTCTTGTTTTAAACAAACTGTATTAAATTACTTATCTTTCACTCTTTAAAAACAACACCACATTCTGATCATTACTGACACACCTTTTATCATGCATGCATATTCTTTTATAGAAATAGGTTGCCCTGCTTACATTTGGTGCAGATTGGTGGAAGAAAGTTAAAGAAGCACTTAGAATCATAGTGAGATATCAAGATTCACTGTGCCACCACAATTACATATTTTTTGTCAGAGTGATACCGTTTTATAAAACCTATTACATGAATATATTTTCAATGATCTGACAAAGTTTCAGGTTCTTTTGTCTTAGCAGTCTGTGAACAAGGTCCATGCAAGAGACTTCTTGTAATTAGTGTCAGGTGCTTAAAGGGACTTAAGGCAAGATTTGTGAAAAACTACACATGCATTTCCAGTTTATTCAATGCTAATGGGTCATGAAGCATTAAAAACCCTTGAACAGGAAGTACATGGCCGCCGTGGACTCGGATTCAAACACTGAAGGTATACTTATGGATGTTTCTGCAGCCATCAAACGACCTGCATCCACTCTCACCCCCCAAAAAGTGGCACCACGAAGAAAAAAAAGACTTTATCAGCGGCATCTCGTGAGTCTAAAAAAAAACATGACCGAAGCCGGGCAGGCACCCGCATAAATATTGGATATGCGTTCGGTTCATGGAGGGAACTTCAGCTGCATTTGGGAGTGAAAACGGATGCTGACATGGCTCATTTCCTTGTGACCAGGTGAGAAAACATTATAGGTCGTGTTTAGAGCCTGATACAGTATGAAAATGATGAGATCAAATCAAATAACAGAGTGGAGAGACCTGACGTGAAGTATGTTAGCCTCCCCGGTGCAGTGCTGTGAAGACGAACAGTCTGTAAAGTGTCTGTGCGCGCTCCCGTGCCGGCTTGGCTGGTGGCTGCAGTTAGCCACAGCGCCTGTCGCGGCAGCACTGAGTCAGATTTTGTAAAGCTGCCTTAAGTTCCTTTAAATATCAGCACAATATTGACCTGGAGTCTTGTTGAGGTCATGACTGTGATCAAGCATATCAAATCTGGATAAGATCTGATGTGATATCACGTGGGAGTTATAATAGTTTCTTTTTATGGTGCAAAGTAAAATTTTGACCTTGACCCATGCCCATATTTTTCAAGCTACATTAAATCTCTTATCATACTACATCAATCCTTAATGCTTTAAGACTATGCTGACATACTTCGATAGAGATTCATGAAAAAAAAAAAAAAACTGGGAATATTCAGTTCAAATGTGATGCGTGAAATGTCCAACAAAAAAGGCAGTTTTTCCAAGATGGCTGAATTCCTGTGATGTGTAGCACATGGGTCCAGGAAGCTTTTTTGCAAGTCCTAGAAGGATACGTGTGTACCAACTTTCATAATCCTCAAGGAGATCAGGGGGCAGGGCTAACAATTTGAAGGGCTTAAATTAAAAAAGGGGGTGCTGTTTATGCATTAAGACACACCCAAATGATTTCTCTACTCAAGTAGGCATATTCAGATAATGGTGCATATGAAGTTAAGTTCCAATCAGTTTAAGAATGTGGATTTTTAAAGCAAATGTGTTGATAGCGGCATAACATTGCCATGACCATGCATGAAATTTTAGAGACACAGTTTTTTAGACTGAGTAAATCCAATTTGCTCATTGTTATTTGACCCAGGTTGGAGTTGATCTGGTAAAGCTGGCCAGAGAATGACCTCAAAGTGTAAAAAAGGACACATGCGGTTTCCAGTGGGCTGGGCTAAAGTGATCACAAAACATGAGCATATGGTTTTGTTGATGATCCTCTAAATGCATCTTGGTACAAATCGGAGAAATTTTCAGGGAGTTATAACTTTTTTTTGCTTGACAGCAAAGTTTGTGAAGTGAAGCCACACGCTTGTTTCTCAATCTAGAAAAAACTTTTATAATCAAATAATTACCTATGCCTTAAGACTTACTGACAATTTGATGGTGACTCATGACAATATCTGGGAGCTGTTACTAAAAATACCAATGAAATGTGCAAAAATAGAGTTTTCTCAAGATGTTTAGCACATGGGTCCAAGAGCCTTTTTTGTAGCTCCTGAAGGATATGTGTGTGTACGAAATTTCATAATCTTCAATGAAAGCAGGGGGTGGTGCTAAAAGTTTGAAGGGTTGAAATAGGGAGAATAATCTCATTTGTAATGTAGCATCACCAGAACTGACAGGCAGTGAGCAGAGGAAGGAGAGAGAGAATCAGAACAAGGAACAGGAAGACAAGAAAAGGGAGGGGAGAGATATTTTAAAAAAAAATACAAAGAATAAGAAGGCAGAGCACAAATAGGGTACCTTCTGCATTTGTAGAAAAAAAATTATACATACACAACCAAAAGACAAAAGAAAAAAAGAAACAGAACCTGAAAGACACAAAGAAGTGAAGGGGGGGAGGTTACTGAAGAGAACACAGATGACTGTTCCAATGCCGGAGAGATTGTTGAAACGAAGGGCCAGAGAAGTTCCATAGTGTGGAGGTATTTTGGCTATTTGAAGTCTGATTAAAAAAAAAACAGTAGGGCGCACTGTAAATTGTGCCGAAAGCATGTTCCCACAAAGTCTGGAAATATAAAAAACCTTTTTTATCACCTGAAGCAGTGCCACCCACCAGAGCATGCTCAATCTTTGACTGAAAGCGCTAATTCATCATCAAAAACAACCAGGGGAATCCCTGCGAAGCAGCAACAGTCAATTGAGTCGGCTTTCACCAGCGTCCTACCATATGACAAAAAAAGCTAAGAGATATAACGACATAGCGGCTACCTTTTGTGTAGTTTGCAATATTTGCCTTTATTTATCTGAAACTGAAGTCTTATTTCCCATAATAAGTTCAACAGGGCAGATGTACTTAAGGAACATGAATGTCTAAATCAAAACAAGCTGCTGATTATTTCACATTTAACTTGGGAGCAACGGCACATTTAAATCTTACAAATATAATTATTTGGCTTAAATCGGGATACTGTATATGTAGTTATCGCCTGAAATGAAAAAAAAACATTGTGATACGAAAAATCTTATATCGCCCAGCTTTAGTTAAGACTGATATATTCAGTACAATGGGCAATGCTGTGATTAGGGCTGGGCTAGTCCCATGTGGGATATAGAAAATGTCTATATTCGTCATATTCGAGTAGCCCATTCTATTGTTGCTTTTATCTGCGGGCGGCGTTTTCTCACTCCTCGTCTCTCTACACGGCTTTGCACAGAGACATAAAACAAGCGCACCTAGTTACGTACATAACGTCTGCTACGTGCTACATCATGCCCGGCAGCGTGTAGTTGCTTTTCTGGCAGAGAGCTCAGGTGGCGGCTGCAGCGCGAGTTTAAATAATGGAGGAGGAAGAATTTGTCCCGAAGAAGCACAGTACAGGATCCATCATCTGGCGGTGGTTTGGATACCGGAGAGAGGATGTTGACCAAACAACTGTCATATGCAAAGTATGTCGCAAAAGTAGTTTAGCACTAGTGGGAACATAGTTACATGCCATCGAGCATCTCTCAAACCTGATGCCGTTGATAGACTTGTGTTTTTAGCCCAAAACCTGTGAACAACCTAGAACTCACTAGTTGTTGGCACAAAAGCACAACACCATGCACAAAATGCTCCCATTTTTTTAAACTTTTTATTTATGCCACAAGACTAAACAAAAAGAAAAAATGCTGTGAACTTTTCATTTTCACTTTGATTTATAAGGCAGCTAATTTTTAATTTACTGTTTTTTGAAAATGTGTGCAATTTTTTGTTATTATGGAAATTGTACACAAAAAGAACTTTAATTTATTTATCATTTTATTTCTTACTGCTGTTATGGACTGCATAAAATGTGCACTTGAATTTATATTTTCATATGTTGCATTTATTACATAATGCAAATGCACTTTATTTTGTTTAAAAATTACATGATGTTTCTGCCACTGCTTTAATTGTTCAATAAATACAGTTTTGATCAATTTGTTTAGTTATGATTTCACCCTTTGGCATGAATGTTTAAAATCAGCATATATTAATGCAGTATGAAAAGTAATGTTTTGATGTAGACACAGAATCATCTTAGGTAAATATCGAGATATATATCGTGTATCGTGACATGCCATAAAAATATCGGGATATTACTAAAATGACATATCGCCCAGCCCTAGCTGTGATTATTACTATGAACCCGACCAAGGTGGAGCTACCACACTCATAAATGCAAACTAGAGGGACACTTTGGACAAACTTTGCATGTTCAAATAACATTTCTTCTAACTACAAAGACAGCAAGAAGTAGGAGAGACTGCAGATTGTTAAAATTGTTAACAAACAAAACAAAAACAAAAAAAGCCAGTGCCGGAAAACACAGAGAAACATGAATTGTGATACAAAAAATTTAAAAAAAATGCAACTGAGGTGGAAAAACACATCTCACAGTAAAAATCTGTGTTTGGCAATCAGCATAATGTAATCAGCATAAAAAGAAAGGACACTACGCAAGAGTATCTGGACTAGTGAGAAAAATACAGGAAGCAGGTATGACAGTGAAGAGGAAGTTGCATTTCTGGGCTCGGGGGCATTGGATAGGGCCGAACGACAGACCGTTTGCTCAAAATAGGCACAGGAGTGGATTTGATCACATTGCCTGAAAAGGTGTACAACACCATAGCACAAAGACTATAAGACCATACTATAAGTTTACACCTATAGCAGCACAGTATACTGTATATACATCGTAGATACAAAGGCTACTTAGCCGCCCAGCAAGTGTAGCTCTTTGATTGATGGCAAGAGTAGCAGCAGTGTTGGTCACCTCAATAAAAGCCGTAAAGTAGCAGTTCCCAAAACTATAGACCTTTCTCAGCTTCACTTGTGTCAACATGGTTGGAAAACAAACGGTTCCTCCAACTTCATATGCAAGCAGGTTTTAAACTGGATTTCTTTTTGTATGTTCGATTTGTATATACAGTATGCAGCCTGTGCATACGGTGATAAATACACATGCATTGTGTGTATGTATGTTTTTATATTTAGATGTGAGATATACTCAAAAGATGTATGGTCTCAGGAACCACAGGATGAATTAAAAAAAAAAAATGCGTAATTATTTTTCAACATGATCAAACAACACTGACATGAAAGGGGGCAGGTGATAACATTTCTTCAAGAAACACATGGTGACAAATTAACAGTTCCTGATTGAACTGTAAACTGAAAACAGGAGAATTAACAGATAATTTGCATCTAAAATTCTAGTCCAGTTCTGCCTGGCTGATGTGAATGGAACTTGATATAAATGCTAAAACAGCATAAACTGTCTCATTGTGAGGAAAACAGATTTTCCAGTAGGATGGTACATGATGGAGAAAACTGCTGCAGTGGGAGCTGAGTGGGTGTAAGCACCTTCACAACTGGGAACCAAGGTTATTTATAAACTTTAGCAACAGAAAATTTCAAGAGATTTTTTAGATGGACTTAAACTCGGTCATCAGTGGTCTAAGACCATCACATCTTACATCCGACTAATCCAAAAAGGTTACATTTATCATTTCCTCACTTTCTGAAAAAAAGTGGTTAAAATTTCACAACTAGGAACAGAAGGAAGTACAGAGGGCCCACCTTCAGAGCCATTTCTAAGAACCCATAATTTATATATGAAGTCCACTCTTCCTACACAGACAAGAATTCATGTCTGGAGAGGGTCGACACCTGAAAATTGCTGAAACAGATAAGCCACATGCTTATGTGAGCACATTTATGCATGTAAAGCAGAAATGCTTCCTTACAAGCTTGATCCCCCCCATTATTTGTACAGTATTTAGTGAGCACTAAAGCTCTGCAACCAGTATCAGGTATCTGCAAGTTCTGCTTCATAAAACAATCAAATCTGCTTTAAAAATACAAAATTCTGCTGTGACTTGATGGTAACAGTATAAGTTACACTATGATAAAAGGTTGATTTTCTCATGTTTTTAATCAAGCTGTATTAAAAACTGAAAAAGAAACACATGTTTCAATGAAAACTAATTCAAGAAAAACAGTCAAGAGAAATTAGTAAAAAAAAAAAAAATTAAGTACTGGAACAAATTGTTCAGAGTTCAGTTGAGATTGTTTACTGTATAAAATATATACAAATGTCAGGTCTGATTGTTCACTTTAATCTTACAGTAACAGCTTGACATTGAATTTGATCATAATCAGATATTTTCCATGTTCCACTTGGAGCCTCTGTCATTTACAACATTTACTGTAACTGTTTTCCATTTTGAAATACTGAGGATGCTATAATGTGATGCTAGTAGATAAGATAGTTGTACCTTGAGGGGGACACTGGCTAATGTCGACCTGTACCTCCACCCTTATAAGTGACCCTATTTTCCCACCTCTTCTGAAAGAAAGTATTCACTACAACCATTTCCATTCTTCTGGCAAAGTCTATCACCATCTGTCCTTCTGCCATCCTATCCTGGAAACCAAACCTTCCCATCAGCTCTGTTACCTGCACCAACATGCCCATTGAAGTCTTCTCCAATCATCACTCTCTCGCCTTTGGGAATATTTTGCATCATGATTCAGATTTACCGTGTGTTTTATGCAGTGAATCGTTCTTTATTTTGCTCCCTGCTGCCTTCAGAAGATCCTAACAGGAGATACTGATTGGATAAATCCACCTCAGCTTCACTAGAATTGCCAGAGGAACCTCAACGTCAGGTTGAAGACATCACAACTCCGAAAATGATGAGCCAGTAAAAGCTGTAGAGACGTCAATGGCACTGAGTTAATTTATAGCTATAGATTAAGCATTCTGACACTATTTTTACCTCCAGAATATTCTTACACCCTTCTTTCAAGATAATTCTTACTCCATTCCTCTTCCCAACAACACCATAATAGAACAGGTTAAATCCTTCCACTACTTTTCCACCTGTTTTCTTGGGCACACCTTCCTCTGCATCATGTCAATTAACTTTCTAGCTTTTCATCTCATAGTCCCTACATTCAAAGTCCCAATTCTCAGTCCTACATGCTTGGCTTTTACTCTCTTTGTCTATGAACACGCCTTCCTCCTCTCCTCCTTCTTCGACCCACTGTAGCCCAGTTTGCATCAGCACCCTGCAGGTTAACAGCACTGGTGGTGGTTGTTGTTGTTGTTGTTAACCCGGGCCTCAACCAATCTGGTATGGAAATCAGACTCGTGACTTGTTTCATCGTTTATTTGGCATATGGTTGTGTCAGAAGCCCTTCCAGACACAACTATCTGCATTTATCCGGGCTTGTGCACCTTAGGCTGCATCTCTTATCTTCACATGTATCTGTCCTCAGGTTCAGACTTCACCCAGAGGACCCTGCTTGAAAGTTTTTTTTGTTTTTGTTTTTTTAACTTTGTATGAAATCTTTTTAATAGGAAAGCCCTTGTCGGTTGTATGCACTAAATATATTTCAAGATAATTTGTTTGTGAGGTAATAAAGTTATACAGAAGCTTGTTTTTAAACTGCTGTGTTTGAGAAAGAGGGAGATCACACAGATGAAAGTAGTCCTGAAATTAATTAATTCAGGCTGCTTCTGAAAGTTTTCTTATCAGCTAAAGAAACTACAGATTGTCTTCGTCCAAAATATTTTACTTACTTGCATTGTTTTATATTTAGCCAAATATTTTCTTAATATAACAATGTAACATGTACTTCACCATAAAATCACATCAGATTATTACACACACACACACACACACACACACACACACAAGTGTGTTTTGGTATCCTTATGGGGACCGTCCATTGACTTCCATTGATTTTAGTAACTAGATTTATACCTAACCCAAACCCTTTTCCTAACCTTAACCATTACTGATCTATAACTAACCCTAAGACTAACTAAAACTCTATTCACACCATACCTATAAACCTAACCCCTAACCCTAAAAAGGGGAGTCCCCCCCATGGGGACCAGGCTTCGGTCCCCACAAGAACCCTCGGACCCCAGAAAGATAGTAAAAGTCAGGAAACGGGTCCCCAGGAGGTCAGAAATACAAACCCACACACACACACACACACACACACACACACACACACACGGTTAGAAGACAAATGTCAAACATCTAAAAATGTTAAAAACTAAAGCACAAAAACCGAGAAAGAAAAAGAAAGCAATAGCACAGGCTAAACGAACGGCATCTTTCTTTGCTCACTTTATGAAGCCCAGGCTTCACGTCCACACTGCTTAAGCCTCTGGAGGCAATGAGGCTATTACCATGTGGGAGAGAAGACTTCACCCTGTGTAATTATGCTGGCAGCATCTGAGCTCTCCAAAGGGTCCACTGCACTTTATCACATCTTTTGACTCTAAAGTGCTACTGTTAAGAATAGCCATTAGGCTGAAAGCAACTAAAGTCCAAATAAATGAGCAAGTGAAGACAGACAGGATGATTTTGAAGCTAAAACAGTTTCCTTTTGTGCTAGAAAAATAGAACTCTGTCAGTGCCATTTTTAATTTCTCATATCTGTTAAGTCATTCATCATACTAATGTATGTGTATATATATATAATAAAATCTCTGTATGCATCTTTTTCTCTTTTAATGAATGAAAGGGTTATTAATCTTTAATTCCAAGGCAAAAGCTCAAAATCCCCAGATTTTGAACCTCCATATATCCTGCTCTAATCCTGTAACTGCTCCAACATAATGACATAATGAAAGGCTTCCTCCTCCTTTTACTTCCAGAGCTCACCTTCTCTCCTTCCCCCACTAGCTTCCCTCTTATGTGACCTACATTCAGCTCCCGTGCAGTGCCTGTGGATACAACTGTAGACACTACACCACTGACTAGATTTGTGACTGTGCATGTTTGCTCTAAAATCAGCTCTTTTACAGCTATACTGTACCCACGCAGCAAACAGAATTAATCTTACATCTTAGATGCTTAGAAGATGCATCTAAACCCGTGAAAGGAAACATGCAGCCACTGCTGGATTGTCTTGAGGGGCACTGGCAGATCAGCTGAACTCTCACCAATGACACCTACAATAAAGTGGTGAGACTACACTGCAGGGATAAGCAGCTCATTCGGGCCATTGGAGTAGCTGTCAGTCACATGCACTTGAGCATGCAGCCACATGAATTTGCACATATAAATGCACAGCTAAGTAAAATTCAGCCTTAACTGAAGCACAGCTGGCACAGTACACAATAAAACCAGACTGAAATTTCAGGTATTTCTGCAGAAGAAAATAGAGACTGTCAGAAAACCAAGGAGGTACGTATGAAAGGTTTTGCCTGACAACAACCAGCAAAGACATGCAATGTCATGCAGCAAAGTTGCTATTGATAATTTTCACCGATTTCAGCTAGAGTATTATACCATTCATTTCTAATTTGGAACATTTTCATAAAAAATATATATTTTTATCATCATAATAACCCCACATGGTGTTTAGAAAGGTGTGGAATTAAAATAAAGTATTTGGTATAATAATAATAATAATATTAGAAGTAATATTTGAAGTATTTATTCTGATGGCCACAACGCTGGCAGCCAATAGAGAGGAGAGTAGCAGACACCACTGCAGGTTGCCCAATATGGTGACTATTCAGAAATGGTGAGGCTGGTACTGTGGAGGGTGGTGGTGTTTGAACCGCGCTGGAAGGGCACTTTACGCACCAGCCAAGGCTGCCCAGCTGTTTGCTGTATATTACACAACATCACAAAATGGAGCCTGAAGATACCTTTGCTGCAGCTCAATATTTTTTTTTTGCCTCTTCTGCTCATAAGGCTCGAATTTTATTTTCTGTTTGCGCCTGTCTTGCACCCGCAAGAGAATAGTGCCGGCAAACTCCTTGTTTAAATATTGCTCTTTGCACCTGTTATCAATTGTGCAATCAAACTTAGTAGATCACCCGCAAATCAGGAACACGCCCTTGACGCAAAATTTTTGCGGTGCACGCAATTTTGCGCTCTTTACTTGGAATGTTGATAATTCAGGCCCTGAATGTTTTTCCAGTATTTTTATGTTTTACTGGTTTCCCTTGATTTTTTTCTTCAATTAAAAGGATTTTTTTATTGAAACAAATATAGAGCCAGGCAAACTAACCAGACTAAATATGAAGCTTACAGAACTAAAAACAAAGCAGAGGATCTCTGAAAAGACTCAGCGAGACACATTTAAAAAATGTGGGGACCAAGAAACCAGGTGTGCTTGCCCAGACATGATTTCGTAATATGCAATGATGCGTGATGCGTGCTCTGAGCAAGGCTGCCAGATCGACGTCGACATCATGGCAGGCAACTTGAACTCCATCGCATCACTGAGGGATTTACCGTTCAGTCGTTGAAGCAATGCCTGGAAAGAGCAGGTGTGCAGCAAAAGGTACGGGAAGAGCACAAAAATGCCCATTATGTGCACTGCACATGCAATGGCTTTAAAAAAAATTAGGTCCACCCAGACCAAATATCAAGCAGGTATCAAAGAGAGGGGATAAAACCCACTGCCGCGGATTTTCCCGGAGCTGGTATGAGCGGAAAACATGGATGGCTGGATATGAGGTGGTTAACGCTGTGTTCTGCTACCCCTGTGTTCTGATTCCCCCTGACACCAATACGGACACCGCCTGGACAAAGACAGGTGTCACCGATATGCACCATGTTACCGAAAAGGCAAGAAAACACAAAGCATCAAAGATACATATGGACAGCTGCCTAAAACTGGCGGCCTTTGGGAGAGTCAACATCTCAACGCAGCTGGATGAGAGCTACAGGATAGCTGTGCACCGCCACTATGATGAGGTCAACAAAAACCGGCATATCCTTGGCCGTCTTATTGATTGTGTCAAGTTCTGTGGCGTGTTTGAGCTAGCGTTGCAGGGCAAGGATGAGGGGGAGGGGTCCGGCAGCAACCCGGGGATTTTTCGTGGACTGGTTGACTTAGTGGCCTCGCTGGATGAGATGTTTGAGGAGCACCTGAGAATGGCACTGTGCAGAATGAGCTCCTGGATTGCATAGCATCTGTTGGCTAAATTTGTGGCCATCCAAGCAGATGAAACCACAGACGTCTCGACAGAGACTCAGCTGGTGCTCGTGTTGAGGTACATCGACGGGAAACATGCTGTGCAGGAACGATTCTATGAATTTATTCCCATCTTGTCCACAACAGTCGGCTCCATAGCTGATGCAATTTTGGAGACTGAACAGCGTTTTCACAGAGGAAGAGGAAAGCAAACTGATTGCGCAAGCTTACAACGGTGCCAGTGTGATGAGGGGGGAAAGAGCAGGTGTGCAGCAAAAGGTACGGGAAGAGCACAAAAATGCCCATTATGTACACTGTTATGCCCACCGGCTAAATTTAATCATGCAACAAGCCACTTCTCACATCCCAGCAGTAAGAGTTTTTTTTCTGACTTGGTGGGATTTCCAGTTTTTTTTACCCAGTCACCCAAATGCACCGCCATTCTCGACCAGATTGTTGCACGAAGGCTGCCTAGAGAATCATCCAAAAGGTGGAACTTCAACAGCAGGATCGTGAGCACCGTCGATGAGAACCTAGCTGACCTCCTAGTGTGTTTTGAGACCATCAGGGCAGACAGCTCCTTTGACAACACAGTGAGGGAGGCATCTGGGTTCCTGAGGATGCTGCAGGAGGAAGATTTCTGGTTTTTCCTGCAGTTTTTCCATCAAATCATGCGTCACGTTGACATGATGTACCAACAGCTGCAGAAGAAGGACATTGATATTGTCTTCATCAAACGTGCCCTGGAGAAATTCACCTGCAGCATTCAGGCCATCAGGTAAGAAAAAACAATATTGTATTTATAATAATAATTATGCAAATCATGTTTATTACTAAATGTCTGCATGCTGTGATGACAATAATGTACATGACCTCAAAAGTAACTAAATTTAGTCACTTGCATTTTCGGTTTTATTTATTTGTTGTTGTTTTATCACCTTATTTGCATGAGATATTTAAGCTCACCCAGAAATACTGATTTTTTCCCCCAACTATTTCCACAAAGCAGATGCAAAAAAAACAATTTCTATAACTTACTCCGACTGTTTTTTTTAAAACAGGAATTGGTGATTGTGACATACTGTTTCATTCATATTCTAACATTTTTTATCTTTCTCCCTTTAGGGGCCGAAGCTCCTCCTACAACAGAAGCAAGAAGCGCCAGGTGCCACAGCCTCAAGGAGAGCCTAGGAGAATGGGAGAAGCGGAAGCTGTCTAAAGAGGTATCTACATTCACTACTGGCCGATGATGTAGGCACACTTAAGTGCTGAAACTAAGTCACAACCTCAATTTTTACAGTCAGATATAATAATGGATGATAGCAGAGTTTTTTCCTCACCTATTATTTATACATTATACACACAAAGATACAGTATACGGAGAACCAAAAATGATATAAGAAAAATGTACATATTTTGTTTTTTATTTTTATTTATATATGCATTCCTTGTTTTTTTTTTTTACATTCCTTCATCTTATCTTTTCCCTTTACCTAATGCATTTCTGCCTCATAATGCAGATCAGGAGGGCTGTCTTTTTAGGTTCAACTCCTCTGCTATTGGTCAATAAACAGAAAAGACCAGGATTCATTTTAGTGTTATTTGCATGGTTTTATCTAGGATTTTTTATTGCAGGTTTTCTGGAGTTTGTTTGAAATCGATGGTGAGCTGAGTGAAAGAATTGCTGTAC
This sequence comes from Pachypanchax playfairii, assembly GCA_006937955.1. Classification (NCBI taxonomy): domain Eukaryota; kingdom Metazoa; phylum Chordata; class Actinopteri; order Cyprinodontiformes; family Aplocheilidae; genus Pachypanchax; species Pachypanchax playfairii. The sequence continues at coordinate 21,725 of SSNP01000190.1, forward strand.
CTGTTGAGACCGTTTTAAGAGACAGGAGAGAAAGCAGGTGTTTTCAGCAGACTGGCTGCACTGGGAGAAAAAGGTGCAGCAGGGTTTTGGTGCCACAATTAGCACCTGAAGACAAGGGAGGAGCTTGGCTAGATCCTAGTACGCAGTTAGATGGACACTGTTTCAGTGGCATTGCTTGTTTGTGGTGCAGTTTTTCCTTTTTCATTACTTCACATTTGGAAGGACTTCTGATCATACTGACAACAGTTGGTGAGTTTGTGAGAGCTCCATCAGAGGAGTTGTTGGATTGTTGCTCTAGGGTCCTCCATAACAGTATACTGGAGGACCAGGATAGTAATTAAAAAAGCATAGCGTTGTGATAATAAATTGTGAATTAAAAATATAGATTGTAAAATATAATTTCAAATTCAACAATCAATAGAAAAATTAATATTGCAAAGCATTTTGTGATTGCACATTTTAAAACTGAAATATTAAAACAGCAATTGCAAATTGTTCATTAAGTAATGCGATTTGAATTTTTTTTTCCAAAATCGTGTTTCTAAGAGGGGAATTAATACTATTCATGAATATGATCATAAATATCTTTCCATTTTATAAATTGAGCAAAGTTATTCATTTTCTACATCCATTTTCTTTTCCCCCCTCTCATTTCCAAATCCTTCTCCAGTTGCATTTCCTAAATAGTTTACCCTCTTTGTTTAGCAATTGTGTGACCCTCCTGGTCCCTGAGCACACTGGAAACCACTTAAAACCAAGTTAAACCAATCACAGCGGTTCCTAAATGCATACTTTGTAACTTTGAGACTGTAGATACAGTAGATCATGGCTACATTCTAGCCAACACCAGTAGATATTGTCTTTACAACTGTCTGTTACTGATTATGTTTTTATAATTTAACAGATCTGTGACACAGTCGTGGGCTATGCCATGGACAGGTTTTCCTTCACCAGCCACTTTGTGAGTGCTGTGCTTCTACAGCAGGGATTCCCAAACTTATTTTGCCACGCACCCCCTTTTATGTCCCGTCGGGTTGACGACCGGGACATAAAAGCCCCAGTTTTAGGGAAAAAAAACACAGGTTATGGAAATAACATTAGAACGACAAAAATTTGAATTAAATCGCAATAAATTCATACAAAAACAGCATGGCTCAGGAACTGATAAAAAAACAGGATCCTGAGTTTTCAAGTGGAGCAGCAGTGGCATGGCAGCGAGATGAAGAAACAGATAGAGGAGCGCTGAGTATTTCCAGTATATTTGAAGCAATAATATAAATACTATTTGGCCAAATACACTATATTACCAAAAGTATTCGCTCACCTGCCTTTACTCATACTCTGAACTGAAGTGCCATCCAATTCCTAACCCATAGAGTTCAATATGATGTCGGTCCACCTTTTGCAGCTATTACGGCTTCAACTCTTCTGGGAAGGCTGTCCACAAGGTTGAGGAGAGTGTTTATAGACATTTTTGACCATTCTTCCAAAAGTGCATTGGTGAGGTCACACACATGTTGGTCGAGAAGGCCTGGCTCTCAGTCTCCGCTCCAATTCATCCCAAAGGTGTTCTATCGGGTTCAGGTCAGGACTCTGTGCAGGCCAGTCAAGTTCATCCACACCAGACTCTGTCATCCATGACTTTGTGGACCTTGCTTTGTGCACTGGTGCACAGTCATGTTGGAAGAGGAAGGGGCCCGCTCCAAACTGTTCCCACAAGGTTGGGAGCATGGAATTGTCCAAAATGCTTTGGTATCCTGAAGCATTCAAAGTTCCTTTCACTGGAACTAAGGGGCCAAGCCCAGCTCCTGAAAAACAACCCCACACCATAATTCCTCCTCCACCAAATTTCACAGTCGGCACAATGCAGTCTGAAATGTACCGTTCTCCTGGCAACCTCCAAACCCAGACTCGTCCATCAGATTGCCAAATGGAAAAGCGTGATTCATCACTCCAGAGAACGCGTCTCCACTGCTCTAGAGGCCAGTGGCGGTGTGCTTTACACCATTGCATCCGACGCTTTGCATTGCACTTGGTGATGTGTGACTTGGCTGCAGCTGCTCGGCCATGGAAACCCATTCCATGAAGCTCTCTGCGTACTGTACTTGGGCTAATCTGAAGGTCACATGAAGTTTGTAGCTCTGTAGCAATTGACTGTGCAGAAAGTCGGCGACCTCTTTGCACTATGCGCTTCAGCATCAGCTGACCCCTCTCCGTCACTTTACGTGGCCTACCACTTCGTGGCTTAGTTGCTGTTGTTCCCAAACGCTTCCATTTTGTTATAATAGAGCTGACAGTTGACTGTGGAATATTTAGGAACGAGGAAATTTCATGACTGGATTTGTTGCACAGGTGGCATCCTATGACAGTTCCACGCTGGAATTCACTGAGCACCTGAGAGCAGCCCATTCTTTCACAAATGTCTTGCTTCACAGTCTGCATGCCTGAGTGCTTGACTTTATACACCTGTGGCCAGGCCAAGTGATTAGGACACCTAATTCTGATCATTTGAATAGGTGAGAGAATACTTTTGGTAATATAGTGTACATACTCAGATTAATGCCTTTGATTCATCACTCTCTCTTGGCTCCTCTCCTTTATCAGTACCTTTGCTTTTCAATTTCTCAACTGACAGTTTCCCCGATTTAAGCCAGTTGAGCATATTTGCGAAAATGAATGAAGTAGAGGCAACAAGCTAGGTCCGCACATAAATTGTGTAGTAGAAGAAGAACTTCTTCTACACTTCATTTCTAGATGAAGTGCATTTTGAATAGTAATTTTAATTGTCAGTTTAAAAATTTACAGAGGAAATATTTATTTACACATCTTTACTGTGTGAGGAAACAACACTATTTTGTAATTATTATCATTACATTTTTCACCTCGCGCACCCCCTAGTGGCAGCTCGCACTTAGGGAATCCCTGTTCTAGAGGGAGGGTTGTTCAACCAGCACCAGCAAACATTCCCTGAAGAGGTTCTTACTACCACCGTGAGGGCATACCCCATACTACACAAGGAGAAGCTCAGGACTGAACTCTCTCTGATCTATGAAAGTCCAGACTTCAGGGGCTGCTGTGGTGCACTGGCTCTGTACCAGGTTCTACAGAACTACAACCTCCAGGAGACCTTCTCTGAGACTGTGGTTCTGTTGAACATTCTCATGACCACTCCGATGACAACAGCTGAAGCTGAGAGGTGTTTCTCCACCTTAAAGAGAATCAAAATGTTCCTGGGAAACACAATGGGACAGGAACGTCTGAATGCATAGGCCATGCTTTCAATGGAGAGGGAATTCTCCATATCAGCAATATGCCTGATTTCAATGAGAAATCAGGCATATTGCAAACTCTTGCAAACTTTCAGTACAAGTGATGAGTGTTATTAAATGGCTTGTTTTATGTTGTGTTCTCCAAATGTTGAATTGTAAATAGTTGTTTTAACTGCATATTGGCAACCACATTTATATAGAATAGGGCCCGACCGATGTGGAATTTTTGACACCAATACCAATAAAGACTTTAGAGCAGGCCGATAGCAGATAAAATGGCCGATAAATCCATCCACCAGAAAAAATTTCAAAAATATTACTGAAAGCTAAAACACTGCATTCTAAGCTCATTCTTAAGCTCATGTCTACCTGTTATTCACCATGAACTACAGTATCTAAATTATTCACTGATTCCAAAAAATTTAAATAGACAAGTTTATCTATTTTATGAACATTTATAACTGGGCATTCTCATTAATGGAGATGCAGAAACACATGACAAAAATAAATAAATAAAAAATATCGGCAATTTTTTACCGATAGCCGATATCACCCTGGACCCTCATATCGGCCGGCCGATATATCGGTCGGGCCCTAATATAGAATATGTTCTGGAAAGATTTGATTAATTACAGTTTTAATATGAGAAATAAAATGTCTTTAGTTGTAAAGCAGTTTTGTTATTGTTTGTTTTTTTTCCTTTTAGAGGGCAAACTAGTTGATGACAATTTGAAACACTTCCACCATGGCCTTCAAGGGACAGTGTATTTGAGACCATTGTGATAAATTTGATATAGCTATTCAAAATACTGTATATTGTATAATTCGTGCCTGATGTTGTAATCTAGGCACAGGGAAACAAAAATCAAACAATACAAAGTAATGCTGTAAACTTCACTGATTTTTAAAAAAATAATTTTATCCATTCAAGTGGTTATCTTTGCCATCATCAAACAGTTGCCCCCCCAGAAATATTTGTCAGGAGTCGCTTGTCACAAAAAGCCCATTATCTCGATCTTTTGGTCAGAAGTAAGTTTTTTGTGAAACCGCTTATGTTTTACAGCAGATTGTGAAAGAACGGAAAAAGCTAGAAACAAGCTGTTTTTTCCTGATGGAAGTAGATAATGTTCTATTTCTTCTGGTAGTTTCAGTGTTTACATAGTCATGAAGCACAATATTCTGTGACTCTTCAAAAACAGCAAAAATGCTCAAAAGATGCTGGCAGTGAAGGGCCTTTCTGTTCAGAAAACAGCTGGCATCCAATGAGTTAAGGAGGAGGGAGTGGAGGTCATTATTTGTCACCTTGAGAAGGAAGAACTGCATTTAATTTGTCCGCTTGGAAACAAACATGCCAAAAATTGAGAGGTCTTTAAGAATATTTTTTTCTCTGGGCAGAGTGTAATTGTTTTTGACCTGTCAGCAAATATTGACCATGATTCTTAAAAGCTGAAAACACTTAATTGTTGCCATGATCAGTCATGCAAGCTCAAATACTTGCCACATCCAAAACATAATTAAGTTTTCTAATGCAACACACATTGAAATCTGCGTCAAGAAACTTGGATAGAAACAGATTTATTGGTGTTTTTGCCACCTGCTGTTAATTTGAACTAAATAGACAACCAGAACACATCATTCAAAGCCATGCACAATTTTTACAGATTTGGACTTTTCTCACATGAACAGTTCTTTAGGTGCCAGGCTAAATGCAGATGTTTCCTGTGCGCAAATACAAATAATGCAAATAAAAGACAATGAAGCTGAGAGACAATATATTATGAGACAAATGCTTCAAGTAACTGCAATATTTAGGAAAACACTCATTGTGAATAGAATTTCAAAGGATTTGTAAAAGTTTTTTCAACCGAAAGATTTTCACATCTTATAGTAATACCACAAAAAGCAATTGCCCCCAAAAATAAAAGAGTAAGTAAGTAAAGCTGGACTCATCTGAGTTTAGTCCGGGTCCTCAATGTTTCCAGGCAGAAGGCCTACATTGTTAAAATATAGTCAAATGGTTTATAAACGGTATCCTCATTTGTAGGTAAAAACAAAGAAAAGAAAAAAAAAACAAAAAAAAAAAAAAAAGAGGCTTTTTATTGCAGTTTTCCCCTTGGACATGAAAAGATCAGCCTCATGAGGGACAGCCTCATGCTGCTGTGAAAACCAAGCCCTCCGAGGTCAGACTGGAGAGTACCAACTCCATTAAAGACTGATTCCGCTGAAGGAGATTAGGTCTGTCCTGTCCCTTCTAACCTTTTCCGACTGACTCCAAGTGATTATATCAGTGGAGCAAAAGCAACTATTTTTACAAAGTCATGCTTAAAAGCTCATTAATCTTAGTCCACAAAGAAAAACTACACCCGATAACTGCCAAAAGTGCAGAGTGGAAAATCTATCTCACAAAACACACATGCCTGTCACAGTCCATCTGTAACAAAAAACACACTTGATTCTTAATAAAGAGGGGACATGTCTACATCTCCATACAGCTTCACTTACAGTTACACACAATGAGCCTTTGTCCCGCAGTGAGGAGTGAAGAAACAACCACGAGATAACACCTGGACAAGGTCACTGCACTGCCAATTAAACTCTTTCCATCTGAGCACCACAGGAGGGGTTCAGGCATGTGAAAGTGTTTAATCTGAAAACAAACAGCATTAGCAAGAAGAAAGTAACCTCTGATTCTTTCAATGAGGGAAACAAACATGAACGTTCTCAGAAATCCAGCTGAGCTCTTCCTGATGTAAATTTTGACTGACTCTAAAGTTTGGGTCCAACACTTGCCATTTCTTGCCATCTTGGGTCAGCTGATACCTACACAACATGGTGTGTAAGCAACATACAGGAAGTTGACTTGGAGATGACACCGCTTTGTTTTTCAGGATGATTAAGGGACAGGAAGGATGCTCTCAAGAGGAGACTAAACTACAATATTTACTCTCGTCCGTGATTAGGAAACAGTAAAATAAAAAACAGAAAAAAGGAATTTGAGAGGTTGAAGAAGTATATAGAGCCAAGACCACTAATAATTTGTTGAAAACAAAGTATGAACGTTACTCCAGTTAACCTACAAGTCTCACAAGGAGGCCGACAGAACTCATTCATATTTCACACAGTCGGCTAAATTTGCATAAAATCTATGTCTAGCTGCACAGCGAACAAACCAGCTACAGCTCTACGGCCTTTTTTTTTCTCCCCCGAAAGCTTAACCTCGTTCTAATCCTTCTGAAGTCTGGATATTTGGGTTTAAACAGTCTCAGATTAGCAGTCTCTTACAGGTTTACAGCTGTGGCACAAAAAAGATGCTCAAACATCTCTTGTCCTTTATTAAGAAGACCCAACATAAAGAGTGGAGACTGTCGCAGATTGTCTCTCTTCAAAATTTCAACTTTGAGGAAGTTTACAGTCTTTTGAAGAAGGTCAATTGCCACGGACGTCCATGGATTTCATGTAAGTACTTCCTGCAGACTCAGCCAGCATCAAAGGACACAGCTGGTCTGGATGACTCCTGCTTTTGAAGACTGAGCTCATATAACTGCCGGCCTTGTCAGTTTAGAGTTCATCTGAAATTACACCTCCACCTTCTCTCAGAGCTCAGTCTCCACACCATGTCTATGGAGAATCTGAACATTGACAATCTGCAGCAAAACCCTAAAAAAACTGTCTCTGACTGTAGCTGACAGGAAAACCACATGCACTTTCTAGGATTAAGGGAAAGGAATGTGACCCAACCTTGATTATGTTGAATCATGAAGTGGCAAAAAATGTGTTATCTTTTAAAGTTATTTAAAAAGTAATATAAACAGACTAAACACTACAGAATCAATTTCATTGCACAAAAGAGATCAGTATCAGTAAACAAGTTGCAGTTTATCCATTAAGCACATCGTGTTGCTTTAAGCAACCAGAGGCAGCAAATGCTTTAAACACCTGCACAGCACTGATTCAGCAGATGGACCTGGATACTAATAACATGTCTTCTTTTTGGCTTTTTGGCTTTCATAGAAATGTAAAGTTGTGGAACAAATGTGGTAATTTGTGGTCACTACTCCCTAAATTTGAATAATCTGATACAGGACATGCTTGTCAGTTTTTGATGATAAAAAATGGCTGCCTTGTAGATACATTTCAACCTGATATTGCAGATCTGCTGGGTGACCAGAGTTGAAAACTAAATAAGACTTTAATGGTGCGTTCACACCAGCCACTTTGTCAACGTCAAGCAACGCTCATAACGCTCCAAGTTTGACGTTTGAAAGTTGAAGCTCATAACACCTGCCAGTCAGAGCGCATAGGCGTTAAAGATCGTAACGCTTGACCGTTAAAAAGAGCGCGAAGGCGGGGCTTCCTTTGTTATCGGATGTTCTGAGTTATGGCGGATCATATAGAGAGAGTGGCTGGGCTTTATTTACTCCGTTTGTGGATACACCCGATTGTTCAGATGTTCAGTTTTGAGTTTGAGGAGTTAAACCATTTGCTCCAGGAGCTACATATGGATGAGGTTTGCTTCCAGCGCTACTTCCGTCTGTCCCGTGCCCTGTTTGACGACTTCCTGCTTCATTCAGGTACGTCACCACGATGAGACGCTCTGATTGGTTGACATGCCGCTTCAAGAGCGTTAAGAGCATCAAAAGTTCAGCAAGCTGAACTTTCTGCGTTTCGAGCTTTTCCAGAGTTTCAAGCGTCAACGCCTGAAACGCTCGAAAAGTTGCCGCTCATAATGGTGCATTCACACCAGCCACTTTGTCAACGTCAAGCAACACTGATAACGCTCCAAATTTGACGTTTGAAGTTGAAGCTCATAACACCTGCCAGTCAGAGCGCAAAGGCGTTAAAGCTCGTAAAGCCTGACCGAAAAAGAGCGCGAAGGCGGGGCTTCCTTTGTTATGGGATGTTCGGAGCTATTGCGGATCATATTGAGACAGTGGCTTGGATTTATTGACTTCATAGATCTAGACAACGTCGACGTCGGGTGCATCAGCGCAGTTTGAGGATACACCCCATTCTTCAAATGCGTTCTGAGTTTGGTGAGTTTAACCATTTGCTCCAGGAGCTACGTTTGGATGAGGTTGATTTATCTTCCATTTTGGCTGATCCCGCTTCTTTCCGGCTACGTGCTGTGACGTCTTACGTCACTACGATGAGACGCTCTGATTGGTTGACATGCTGCTTCAAGAGCGTTATGAACGTCAAAAGTTCAGCTAGCTGAACTTTGACCTTTTCTAGCTTTTCAAGCGTCAACGCTTGAAACGCTAGAAAAGCTTGAAAAGTTGCCGCTCATAACGCTCACAAAGCGACGCAGAGCTGTTGAAGTCTGTCTGACGCCCGTCCACCATAGACTTTACATATAAACTTGCCGCTTATGAAGTTGATGGTTGGGCCAGTGTGAACGCACCATTACACTCACAAAGCGACGCAGAGCTGTTGATGTCTGTCTGACGCACTCCACCACAGACTTTACATGTAAACTTGCCGCTTTGGACGTTGACGGTTGGGCCGGTGTGAACGCACCATAAGTTTAACGGATTTGAACAACTCAACACTATTTTCTTCTCTTTGAAATCTGGGGACAGTTTCTATGTCTATTAGTGCTAAAAATGAACAAGGCGTCCTATGTGTTATTGTTTACAGCCTTTCAAGAAACACTATTGGTGGGCGATGAGACAGTGTAAGATTGTGAAAGATTACAACATCACTGATCAAGTCACATTCTAAACAAAATTGAAATCTAATCATCTGTTCAGGCAAGTTATTTGACCTAAATGGTTTTACATGGGGAGATAGTTTAGGTGGACTGATCAGTAAATAACAACGTCACCTGAAACTTAAATCAAGATGCATCACTTTTGCAACTTATTAATCCTTAAAAGGTGCACTATAGAACACGAACACCATTCAACAATCTCTCCAGCATTGGAACCATCATCTGTGTTCTCTTCTGTAACCTGGTCACCCAAACTCTCGGTTGATTTTTCTCGTCGGCACACTCATTTCCTCCGTTACTGGAACGACACGGCCGTTGGCTGCTTCCCAAACAAATACACATGTGCGGCTTGGCCCTTGTGCTGTACGTAACAAGTCACGTGACGTGACGCTGTGGCTGTGATTGGATCGTCTCTGCACTACTTAATGTGGATTGGCAGTTCTTATGGTTTTTTTAAGAGGGGAAGAGAAAAATGACGTCTATCACAATAGTTTAATTTTTCTATCGAGAAAAAGTTATTTCGCGATACATATCGTTATCGTTCTATCGCCCAGCTCTAGCGATATCCAGTGTGCAGATACCGCAGACACAATAGATCAAGAACTCCAGTAGTCGGGGCACCAGACTCACGACCCTCACATGCGCTTTGATGCCGTGAAAATTCCTCACCCAAATCCACTCTGGCCCCCGATCCTCCCCGGTCACTCCTCCCCTGAGAAGAACAACAAAAACCCTGGTGCTCTGAAGCAGCTCCTCGACCTGCCGACTCCGTCACTCTCCACAGTACCAGCCTCAATAAATAAATAAATAAATAAATAAAAGGTACAGTATGTAAGAATTAGACCTTGTTGTCAAATCCAAATCCAGTTCATGTAGGAAAAAAAAATTAATAAATCTGTTCTCGGGCCACTCAGCCAGTTCTGATGTAGATTCTCATTTTGTTTCTCTTGTATTTGTTAAATTTTTGGGAATGTCTATTTGTTCAGCGTTGAGTTTTCCTAAGTGCGTTTGAACGCCCCATCACGTGCAGCTCGGCTGCTCAGTTGGAAGGATGTGGTGGTTTCTTACTTTTTGCTGCTGCTCGTTGTGGAATTACAGCTGCTTTTGTGTTGAAGACTTGGCAGCTATGCAGATTCACGTGATTCGTTATGGAACCAGGAAGTCTGAACATGTAAACAATGATTACAGTCCGGGTTAGCATTTTTAACATGACAGAAACTAGTGACCACCCAGCCGGCTGAGATCGGGATCTGTTACAATGTGACTTTAGTTTCAACATAGGTGAGACATTAGACTATTGTGTATTGTTGTATTCCACTGTAAAATTCTAACATACTGTACCTTTAAACCTGACTGTTATAAATTAACCACTAGTTTGTAAACTACAAGGTGTAAATCTTATATTGTGAAATTTTATATCACTTAAATGTGCTATGTTTCTAAAAGAAAAACAGAATAGAAACTGATCTTCAGAGTTTTTTTATTTTGTTAGTCCTATTTACAAGATTAAATTATACATTATGCTTTTAAGAGATGCCGTACAAGGTAGTCAGTTCAGCTAAAAGGTGATCGTCTTTTCATGCCTTTTTTAAAGAGGCCATTTCACACAAATTTCATGACTTTGGGGTTATTTCTTAAATATTAACCAGTAATATGAAACATTTTATATCTAAAAAACATTGGGAAACACTGATTAACAGAACTTTCAATCTGTCTGCGTCAAGATTCAGCTGGCTTCATAACGCTTTGGGCAGCAACTCGTTCACATTCATTATTCGAATTTGCCGGACTCAGATTAGCTAAAAAAAAATAGCCTATGAGAGCAAGCCATACCGTTTCCTGCCCCACTGCGCATAGTAACAGCAGACTTAGTCAATTTGAGTTGAGTTTGGGAGAAAAAAAAAAAAAAACTGAAAGAGAAGTTGTTGACCTGTTTTCACACCCACTATAAAACGGTAAGAACACCTGTGGAGCTAAAATATTCAACAGAAACCTCAGAAAAACAGTTTTTAATGGAAGGGTCTCCTTAAAGTGCAACTTACCCCCAAATCAACTTTTTTTGCTGATAAACTCTATAAATGAGTGTTTAATAGTCCCGTCTACATTTTCAGGTCTCGCTTTTAGTATTTTTACACTTTTTTACAAAACTATTCATTTCATGTCAAAAACCGTTAGTGGAGCTCCCTCTTCAGGTTTAAAACGTGTCACTGCACTTGAATTGGATCAGGCATTGCTGTTGGCTGAAACCTTATTTTCTTTAATCGCGACGTCAAAGTTCTGCCGCTGCTGAATATAAAAAGAGCAGCGTCTCGGCCACACCTCCGCTCAGTAGTGAGTGAGTTTGAACAGGAAGTGTATACAGCTGTAATCAGAGTTCATTTTAGTGTTGGTGAGAAAACATGTTTTTAGCACATTACTGAAGGGTTTTCTCTTCATGCTGAGATACTATGATTTATACCTTGGACACCTCTCTGAAACATGCTTTTGTGCAGACAATGTGCAGCAGTTGCACACGCAGCCTGATGAGGGTGAGTCAAAGATATTACACAAGCTAATCCAAATTTAGCTTTTGCTTTGATCAACAACAATATACTATGAAGGGACAGGTCCCATTCTAAGATGCTGAAGTCGCTGCAATACGAACCATCAGCTTGAAACGGTAGTGCGGTCGCCCGTGCGCAGCTGCACCTGTTTGCAGAGTCACACGATGTAACTGGAGCTAATAGCGTTGGCTAACAGTGTACCAGTAGAGAAGAACCTCATTCTATGTCGCCAATCCGCTTCAGGGCGAACTATCGGCTCGAAACGATACGGATCAGAGCTGCTCGTCTCATCCAAATATTCCTCCATTTCACCTGTCCCTCTCTGGCGTGGTCAGAGTGACATGTCACAGCACAGAATGCCATGCCTTCTTAGTCCGCCAGTCACTCCCATTATCATGTTATGTTTTATATCTCAGAGTGTGTCTGGGGAGGGGGGGTAAGTTTTCCTTTAAATTACCTTCATGTAGGCAGGGAGATAATTTAGAGGGGGGGTGAGTTGCTTTTTAAGAACTTCTTCCCCACAGCTCCGCTCTAATCTTTAACCAGCACTGACTCCATTTCTCTTAGTAGTTCAGAGGAGATCAAACCTCAGGAACATGAACGCACTTTCAGAAAGATCCTTAAAATAAAAACTGCATAGTATGCATTTCCTTTTGTCATTTTAACTGTGTGATGAGATTATGGGAACATTATTCTAAAACAACTAATGGGAGTGACTGGGTCATATGGGGATTGTGTTATACAAAATAACAGTCTGCCTAACGACTGACATTTGATTGCAGAAATGACTCAAAATTTGATCAGTGTTTTAGATTTGTTCAGTTCAGCAGCTTCCTGCCTGCGAGCATTGTTGTGAAGATCAATGCCGCTATATTTAAGAAGGGTCAAGCAGTAACAGTTAAACTAATGAGTAAACACAAGCATAATCACTTGGTTAACATTTTACAATCTGTTGATCATGTTGAAAACAATCTTTACACCATGCTGATTTCTGGGGAATCAAAATGAGCAACGTTTTGCCAATTTAGAAGCCAAATATATTTGTTCTTTTCACAGAATGATGGCCTTCATTTTGTACTTTTAGATTAGGCTGTCTATTTCTATACCACACAATATTATATTCTGTATAACACCAAAACATTACTGAAATAAAAAAACAGAATGCCAGAATGCTGCAGTCTTGCCATACAGAAATAGGTTAATAGTATATATTGATTAAATTTAGCTGAACTTATAAACGTATTAACTGTTTTTTTTTTAAGTAAAAATTGCGCTACTTTAATGTAGTTTGGCATTGTAGAAGAACAGTCTGATGTTGGTCGTGTGTATCTGCCTGCACATGCCAGACAGCAAATATCCTACTGCAGAGACAAAGACTTGTTATAAGCTGGCAACAGGATTTAGATTATTTTTGTCCAAAATTATTACTTTTAATACTTTTAAAGTAGTGTCATAAATGCAGTAGACAGCAGCCAGCCAATCTCGGTTTGTAGAACCAGGTATAACCCCAAATCAGAAAGAATTGGAACACTGTAAAATGCAAATTTAACACTAAAAGGTACAGAATACAAGGATTTACAAAGTAAAGTAAAAATGAACACTCGCCATCAGAGCTTTGTTTGCAACTTCATTAATAAATGCACCCATAAGTTCAATTATACACCCACAATCAAGAGTTTTGTGCATGCTTTGAGTAATACTTCAATTATACATTTGCAATCAGAGCTATGCACTCCCTCGCGATTTTCAGAGATGTGATGCCATAATTCATTTTGTTATCAGCAGACAGTTGCATATTTATAATAATTTATAACAGAGAACAGGATCTTACACAGACAAAAACCTTGTGCAAGTTGGAATATTGCCCTTGTGTTCCTCATGTCCAAATTCATAATGCATAATGTTTTAAAAGAGAGCAGGAATGTCTGTAAATCACTTACTATAACAGAAAATACTCAAGGAAAAACAAGATAAATAATTCAAGTCCAAAATGACAAAAAATTTGTCTTCACTGCATAAAAGCCCCATTCACTTAATCCCATATTTTGTCCTTGTCATAACCTCTCCACAGCCTTGAGAAACACAGTGCATGGAATTATATAGTAGCTGCACACACATACAAAATGTTTAGGATGTCAACATAACCTGCAGAGAAGCAATAAACGTTCTCCTCCGTATTTACGCTGCAAAAAGAGTAAACAAAGAGAAAGCTGCTGTCTGCATTTCCTGAACTCAATGTGAAAGGTGCACGAGTAAAAAACTGAACTCTGTATTCAGTTCACAAAAATGGCTTGTTTCAGTTCCCAAAACAATCTAACCATGTGTTTCTGCGACCTTTATGTGACTTCAGATGGTTCAAATAGATTAACTGATATCAGACAACTCTGAGCATCCAAGACACTCAGCACCCCTACAGGAAAAATAGATTGTCTTTGCAGCAACGTTTTGTGTACATTATTTCAATATTTACTGAAAAAAAATGTGCATTTACAAGGTATCTTATTGAAAATGAATTTTATCTTAAGCTTTTAATTTGTATGATTCCCATTATATGCGTCACACCAGAGTTTAATCGCAAGTGATTAGGTACAAGGGAGAAGAGAAAACCATCCTCTTCAAGTTGTATAGAGAAGCGATCAGGCCTGAACGGACTCGATTTCCATAATGTGGTCGAACACCTGAAAAAACATACTGGTGTAGAACAGAAGTGCCTAAATCGCTGATTGAAAAAACGTGTGTTAATACGCTAATTAAACAACCTCTTCAGACAAATGAGCTTCTTTAAGACGAACCACTACAAATGAAGAGAGATCCGGCAGTATCACACAGAGAACGCGTTCGCTGCTGTTGGTGTAGACGTGAACTGCGATTAAAACGTGCAATATACTAAAAAAAGAACATAAACACTGAAACATCGTGCATCACGCACATCACTCACTTGATGTGGCGCCCGCGTCCTGAAACAAACAAAAGCGCTCTGGAGACGCAGCAGCACCAAATCATGCGGCTCTTGTGTGAGAAAAACGAACAAAGCCTCACCTAAATCCCGAGCCGGTCTCCGCTGGATGCTGTTGCTGTGGGCCGCTTCATTTTTGCTGCTGTTCTCCTTGTTGGACAGCGAGCATGCGGCTCGGCTTGTCTCCCTCTGCCCACCCCTCTGTTCAACGAGCAGATCTCCACTACAACTCCGAGAGGAGATGCTGTGTTGTCTGTCACTTTGTTGCTGCTGCCCCCCTCCTTTTTTATCTTCTCACTGCCACATCCGGGAGGCGGAGTCAAGACTAATTTTTGTTGTTGATAAATCTGTGAGGTGGCTGTGTGGTAAATTTCAGAAGAAAAAAAAATAGATTTTCTAAGTCATAATTGTGAGATTCTGTCTGAAAAGTACGACCCAGCATCTCATTAAAATAATGACTTTGGAACTTTTGAGTTTTGGAAACAGTTGCCAAACATTGTCTCAAAATTATGTCTTTATATCTCAAAATCATGAGATATTGTCTCATGCTAATGTCTTTGAATTCAATGGTTATGAGACACAATTTCAAAATTATCACTTAACACCTCAGAATTATGAGCTAGAATCTCAAAATTAATAGCCACAGTTTCTAAATTTTGATTTAGCATCTATAAATTATGACTCAGAATCTGATCTATTAGACACTGGCCCCACTTGAACACTTAAAGTCTTAATTATGACTTAACACCGAAAGATTGCGACTTATTATCATATTTATGTGAATTATGTGTCTTCCAATTAAGACCTGCTCAGTTTATTAGATGCCAAGTAATATTAACATATGTAGCTTGGGTGAGCCAAAACCAATGTAATAACTTCACCTGACTGCATGACACACCCCTTTAAAAGGTGTCTGCCACCACTAATAAGCACCTGGACGTAAGAACTGGATAAACGGACAGAAGACAGCTGGTCGTGAGCGGCGGGTCGTTTGAAATAACTGCCGATCAGTTTTGTGTTGGTGAAGGTGCTAATGTGAAGGTGCTAATCCCTCTGATGAGCTCTGTAACCAATTTTTACATCATTTTTGCTCCAAAGTCTCCAGTATACGTGCTCAAATCCTGCCCAGCTCCAAGAAATTGCTACCTCCTTCTCCTCCCTCTCATTTCTTTGAGTGTTCTCCGATTTCCCTTCCCCTTCTTTTAACTATAGTGGCTGGCATGAGACCTTCGGGCTCACCTAATGACTTTATTCCCCCTCGGCTCCTAAAGGAAGTTTTCCCTGTGGTGGCTCAATCGATCCTTGAGATCATAAATGCGTCCTTGATGATGGGTAGCATTCCCCAGGTTTTTAAACATGCGGTTGTCCAGCCTGTCCTGAAAAAGCAGGGCCTGGACGCCAGTGACATAAGTAATTTCCGTCCCATCTCCAACCTCCCATTTTTGTCCAAATTGCTGGAGAAGGTGGTTTTTAGCCAGATCTCAGACAATCTTGATCATTTTAATGTCTTAGACCTGTTTCAGTCCGGTTTTCGCTCCCTACACAGTACAGAGTCAGCACTACTTAGAGTTTTTAATGATATTTTACTCGCGACTCCGGCTCTTATGTCCTGCTGATCCTCCTGGATCTATCCGCCTGTTTTTGATACCGTTGATCATGCTATTCTGCTGCAACGCCTGGAGTCCTTAGTTGGCATCCGAGGATCAGCTCTCCAGTGGTTTCGCTTGTACTTTCAGGCCAGAAGTTTTAATGTTGCATTAGGAAATTGTGCCTCTGCTGTGTCGCCTCTTACCTGTGGAGTTCCCCAAGGTTCGATTTTGGGTCCACTTCTTTTTAACTTGTATCTTTTACCACTGGCAGGCATTCTAAAGAAATTTCAGGTGAATCACCACTTTTATGCCGATGACTGTCAGTTATACTGTATGTGGCCCTAAAATCAACTGATCCAGTGCAACCCCTTTCTGATTGTATGGCTGAGATTAAGACTTGGCTCTCTGATAATTTTCTCCACTTAAACGAGTCTAAATTAGAAGCAATATTGTTTTCTCCTTGTTCTCCTGCTGCTGTAGTCCCGACTCTGCCCTCCTGCCTGTCGGCTCTACTGAAACCGAACATCAAAAATCTGGGGGTCATCTTTGACTCTGACCTCAGATTTGATGTCCAGATTAATCAGGTTGTTAGATCCTGTTTTTTCCACCTCCGTAGGCTGACCAAGCTAAAACCCATTTTGAGGAGAAGAGATCTTCACTCAGTCATCCATGCGTTTGTGACATCACGCCTTGATTATGCCAACTCTCTGTTATATGGTGCTCCTTCATCCGCAATAGTTCGTCTCCAGTTAGTACAAAATGCTACTGCACGATTTTTAACTGGGACTACTTTGAAACAACATATCACCCCTGTACAGGCTAATCTGCACTGGCTGCCAATCCGCTATCGGATTAAATTTAAGATCGTTTTATTTGCTTTTAAATCTTTGCATGCGCTCGGGCCACCCTACTTGGCGCAGCTTCTCTGTCCCTATGTCCCGAGGCGTTCCCTGAGGTCCTCTGAGCAGCACTTGCTGCAGGTTCGTCCAGCCCGCTATAAGGCCCGCGGTGAGCGGGCATTCTCAGTTTGCGCTCCTAGTTTATGAAACCAGCTCCCCCTGACGGTCAGACTCGTCCCATCTCTTAGTATTTTTAAGATCCGTTTGAAGACTTACTTTTATTCTCAGGCTTTTAACTCTGTTTGGGCAGTCTAACCCCTTGCTGACCTTATTTTATTGTTTTTATGTTTGTTTTTATTGTATGTTTATTTTTATCTCTGTATTTGTTGTTTTTATTTGTGTACAGCGCTTTGGTCTGCGTCACTGCAGTTTTTAAATGTGCTTTATAAATAAATTGATGATGATGATGATGAAGGTGAATTTACATCGGTTGGTGGCAGAGAGATTCCAGGAATATTTCAAGCCTCTGGAGGAGGAGAAGGATCTGGTTGGAAGAAATTCCAGGATCCAGAATGGAGGCAAAAGGTATGGCGGGTAGGCACGACTGTGTGGTGAATGGGAAGGAGTGGAGAACGGTAGAGGAGTATGAGAGTGAGGATAGTAAGGAAATGAGTTTGGGACAAGAAATTGTGAGGGAAAAGAGAGGTAAGAAGTTTGATGGTGATAAAGTTGGGAAACAGAGAAGGGTGATGTCAAGTGAGAGTGCAGAAGAAGGGGAGAATAACTTTAAAGTGATTTTGAGATTTAATGAAGGAAATGGAGTGAATGTATTGAGCCCGGTAAAGCTGACCACTTTTTTGAAGAACCAAGTAGGAGATATTAAAGTGGCAAAAGTTTTGAGAGATGGTAATCTGCTAATTAGTTGTAGGAGTGAGGAACAGACAGAAAAGGCCTGTAAAATGAGAGAAGTGGGAAAACAAGGTGATAAGCGAGAGCAAGGTGGGAATGGGTGGGCCGGAAGGAGTGATTTGGGGAATACCTTTGGATGTGTCTATGGAAGAAATCAAAACTAATTTAAAAGGGGCAAAAGTGAGAGATGCAAGAAGACTTAGTGTATTTTGGGATGGTGTAAAGAAAGAGACCGAGAGTGGGTTGCTGGAAATTCAGGGGGAAATCAGGCCATATAGGGTGTATGTCTTATACGGTGAGGGAATATATACCAAAATCTATTAGGTGTTTTAATTGCCAGAGATTTGGACATACGGCTAATGTGTGTAAAGGGAGAAAAAGGTGTCCTAGGTGCGGAGAGAATCATGGATTTGAGGATTGTGGAAACAAGATAAAACCAACATGTTGTAATTTTGGACAAGACCAGTGCTGCATAAGCTGGTTCTCAGGTTACGAAGAGAGAAGTTCATATTAATAAAACAAAAGTTCAAAACAAAGTATCTTATGTGGAGGCAGCTAAAATGGTTGGGAAGAACACAGAAAAAAGAAATGAAACCTTGATGGTTGAATCATCTGAAGGAATGGGAAAAGAAATGGAAGGTAAAGTCTGGATAGATTTACAAAAGCTTGTAACATTCATTGTGGGAGTAATTAATGCATCAAAGGAAACAAAATCAAAAACTGAAAGGATCCAAATTATTGTAAAAGCTGCAGCAAACCATTTAGATTTAAATGAGTTGTCATGGGAGGAAGTTAGACATAATCTTAGTGCCCATTCAAGCCAAGAAGGTGGAGGCATAGGTTAAATGGTGTTAATCTTACAATGGAATGCAAGAAGTTTAACAGCAAATGGTCAGGAATGTAAAAGGTATATAGATGAACAAAAAGAGAAACCAGATATTATTTGTATACAAGATACATGGTTACATAAAAAAATTGAGTTTAAATTATTTATATATACTGTAATGAGCTGTAGAGAAGATGGTATCGGTGGAGGGTGTGCGACTTTTATTAATAATAATCTGAATTATAGATTTGTTAAAATAGGGAAAGAGGAAGTTATTGGAATAAAAATTTATACAAGTATTGGGAAACTATATGTAATCAACTATTATAATCCATGTAAAAAGTTAGATTTAAGTAATCTTTAATTGTTGACAGAAGGTAACCATAAAAATGTTTTGGTGTGTGGAGATTTTTATGCACATAATACATTATGGGGAGGAACAAAGAGGGATTCAAATGGTGCGGTAATTGAGGAACTAATGGAAGATTTAAATTTAGTATGTTTAAATGATGGAAGAGGGACAAGGATAAATATAAATAAAGGTATTACTTCTGCAATTGATATTACATTAGTTTCAGGAATGGGATGTTCAGAGTAGTTCATTGGGGAGTGATCATTACCCAATTGTTACTAGGGTTTTTTGGGGTAAGGAAGTAATAAATGGAAAAAGAGAGGGGAAGTGGTTAAGTAAACAAAATAGGATAAATATGGAGGAAAATATAGAAAGAGTGGAAAGTACATTTAGAAATGTGATTAATGAAGCAGCTGAGATAACAATTCCAAAAAGTAAAGGGAATATGAAAAGGATGAATGCGCCTCGGTGGAACGATCAATGTAAGAAAGCAATTAAGGAGAGAAATAAAAGTATGAAGGATTTAAAAAAATACACAATATTTTGATAATTTAGTAAAATATAAAAGATTGCTGGCAGAGGCCAGGAGAGTTATTAAAAGAGCAAAAAAAGAGAGATGGAGGGGGTGATAAAATTAGGAGAACAACACCAGTGGGCAAAGTTTGGGGAATGATAAAGAAAATGAAAGGAATGGAGATATCCAGTATTTAAAATGGAAGATATGTTAGTTGTTAAAAATGAGGATAAAGCAGAGATCTTTGCTAAAACATTTGTTAAAATTATTAGTAATGATAACTTATCAGAAGAGAGAAGGCGTAGAAGAGAAGAAAATAAAAGGAAAGATGAGGTAGATGTTGTTCAAGGAAATATGGTCATTAATAGATGTTCCATTTACTCTGGTTGAATTAGAGCAAGAATTGGGGAAATGTAAAACAACAGCTCCAGGTATTGATAATATTAGCTATGAGATGCTTAAACACTAAGGGAATAAAAGGAAGATCAAGCTATTGGAATTGTATAATAAAGTATGGGAGGAGGGGCAAATACCAAACAATTGGAAAGAAGCTGTAATAATACCTATAATAAAATCAGGAAAAGATTCTAGTAGACCAGAAAACTATAGACCAATAGCTCTTACTTCTCATATAGGAAAAATAATGGAAAGGATGATTACAGAGATATGGAAATTTTATCTGGAAAGTAGAAATTTAATAACAAAATATCAGAGTGGATTTAGGGAAGGTAGGGGAACAATGGATCCAATAGTTTATCTGGAAAATGAAATTAGGAAAGTACAATTGAATACAGAAAGCTTAGGAATAGTATTTTTTTATATTGAAAAGCATATGATGATTTGGAAAGAAGGACTATTAATTCAATTTAATAGGTTAGGACTTCAAATCAAATCAAATCAAATCAAATCAAATCAAATCAAATCAAATCAAATCAAAAATACTTTATTAATCCCCGAAGGGAAATTCAAGTGTTGTTGTAGCTCAGTTCTTTTTCAGGGAGCCATAGAGAGTTCTAGCTGTGGACAGGAAGGATCTCCTCTAGAGGGTTCTAGGTGTGGACAGGAAGGATCTCCTGTAGAGGGTTCTAGGTGTGGACAGGAAAGATCTCCTGTAGCGGTCTGTGCTGCAGCGGATTATGAAGAATCCTCTGACTGAAGACACTCTATTGTTGAGTTACTGTGTTCTGAAGAGGATGATGAGGGTTTTCCATCATGTTCTTCATCCTCCTTTGGACAATCAACTCAAGAGACTCCAGTTCAGTCTCCAGGACAGAATCAGTCCTCCTTATCCATCTGTTCAGCCTCTTCATGTCACTTGCTCTGCACTGTAAACCCGAGTAAGTTGACTGAACTCAAAACTTTTGTGGAAACTGATTACCTCATAAAATTTAAGTTAACTTAATCATCTCTTTTGAGTATGGATTAACTCAAAATTTTTATTTACTGTTAATTAATAAAATTTAAATTACTTTTTATATTTTTATAATTTCTGTTTACTTAAAAATTAAATATTTATATTTTAATGTTTATATGTCCTTTGAACTTAAATGTTTTGAGGCAATAGAACTTAATCATATTACTAACTAAACTTAAATGATGTGATTATTAATTACTTAAAATATATTTCTTTGCTTAAATATTTTAGTTTATACCACTCAAAACAGTTTATACAGCAATTCTTTTAACTTTTCTTTTATTAAAATATTTCTGGACATGTAAAAGAGTCACAAAAATATCTTCAAAGAACCACAAACATGGACAATAGCACCATAAAATGAGCTTAGTAAATGCAGTGAAGATCGGAACATTTTACTTTTTATAAAACATAAATCAGTGCTTAAGGCATTTTCCTCAAAATGTGCAAAATTTAAAAACAAAAAGTCAAGCACAAAATGCTTATTTTAAAAACAAAGACAATTAAAATGAGGTAAATTGTTCTTAGTTGCATCTCCCCAGATCTAGCAGTTAACTTGAAGTGCTTCACAACAAAGTGCTTTAATAAAAGTGCTCAGTAACCATGTGCACGTCCAAACAGTGTCCTTATATAACTTTAACAACTACTGTTTCAGTAACAAATCATTTTTCAGAGCATGCAGGCAGGGTTTCAGTGGTTTGCCATCATCAAGCCCCATCAATACCTTTTGGACAAAAGTAAATGTGTGAGTAAGTTTCCTGGGGTAGTCTAAATGCAGAGCATAGATCAAGCCAAACAATAACACAAATGCATCAGCAAATCTGGGAATATCACTCATCACCAAGTCGCCTTCCACCACAACAGCCATGCTTGAGGGGCAGAAATGCACTGGACTGGTCTCAGCACTCCTGTCAGTAACTACAGTGAGAAGGGCAACTGGAGTGTCGCTCAGGTTTATCTCCTCCAACATGTCCACCTAGAAAAGACACAGTATCAATAAGTAAAGCTGACTTGAGCATATTTGATAAGGATTACATGAAATCTATCAAAATATTGAGTTGCATGGAATGTATTAGATAGTAGATGAGCTCAAATGCACAAGTCTGCGACTCCAGTTCTTGAGGTCCAGTGTCCTCCAACCTTTGATGTGTCTCTGCTTCAACACACCTCAGCCAAATAATCAGGTCACATGCAGGGCTCTGTGGAACTTGTTTTTTGCATACTGAGGAGTTGATTCAAAATTTTGATTCAAGTGTGTTGGACCTTGGACACATCTAAAAGTTGCAGGACACTGAACATTAAACACTGGAGTTGCAGACCCCTGGTCTAAAGCTGAGGTCACAATGTACAAATTCAGCCTTCCTACAGCTTTTGTTCCAATTATTAAAATAACACGTATTCATATGATTCTCAGTTTCATAGCCATGTAGTGTAAGGGGCTACCCAAAAGGTTATTTTTGCCGCTTTTCCACAGATAGAACACGGTGCGGCTTGGTTCACTTTAGCCCCCTGTGGACCCTTTTCCACCGCCTTTCTTGAGTCCTAACCACGTCCTTCCGCGCCAACCCGGCCTCTTTTTTCAGACCACCTCCTCGGTGGTCCGAAGCGGGCCCACACACCCACCTGTCTACTGATTGGTCCAGTAAACTGCTACCAGTGACATGACTACCTACGTAGTGGTAGCCCGATTGGCCCGGCTGTGTGTGGTGTTCACGTGGTGTGATTCAGAAGCGCTCCCGCAAAAGGCTTTAAAAAAACTCCCAGCAACCATACAAATATTTTATTTTAAAATACAATTGACTTTGGACAATGGCGACTTCCTCCACAAGAACCAAAAATCAAACCAACCAAAATGAACAAAATGAGTGCAAAGTACAAAAACACACGTAGCCAAATACAGCCATGGCTGAAAAACACACTGTGATCTGACTTTAATGCAATGTTGCTGGAGCAATATGGTACCTGCTTGGGGGAAGAAAAAAAGAACATGGAAACAATGGAATGTTATCTCACTGGTATAAAGGTAATGGAAAAAACACTTACAGAAAATGTCTTAAAGAATTCTGGGTCTTCCTCCCGGAGGTACACTGGAAGGGCACGAAGCACTGCAGTGCGTTTCACATTGACATCAGGTGCCTCCTAAAAGGGAAGAGAAAAGAAGAGTTCATTTAATACCTAAAGTTTCAGTGTCATTCAATGGCAAGAATATAAGTTTATGACACTGCATGCCATTGGACCCTGCATCAATTTATGCACCATTTCTTTTAATACATGATTTTTCTGTCACTTCCTTGAAAAAGAGCCCATTTCTTACTTGTTTGACAAAAATACCAATCAGCTTTTTACAACAATGTTCTCTAGATCAGAGCTTTACAGTGTGTGATCTGTATTAAAAACAAATGTTACCAGCAACTGACAGTGGGCTATATACAAAAGTCTTAAAGCAATCAAAATTGAGTGATTATCATTAAAAAATGTTTTACTTTGTGATAACAAATTTGTCTTTATCAATATTCACCTGAAGATCATAACAATTCAGGATACTTTGCAGTGCCTCCGATATCTTGCCAGTGCGTACAGCCTTCTGTCTGTATAGGGTCATAAGTCTCGTTGTGTGTCTGTCAAGTTCAGTGTAGAACTGGTTCCGCAGGTTGATGTTTGTGACTCGGTGGAACTCTGCGAAAATCTAAAAATCCAGGAAGACAGAAGATCCAACAACAGGACAAATTAATGACCAATTGATAAAGCTTATTTTTTATTATTATATATTTTATTTGTGGTTGTCTGTCAAAATCAAGTCATGGGTAAGGTTCGACTTGATATCAAAGCACCACAACTTTGCCAAACTTGCATAATTTCAAATTAAACTGAACAAGAAAGACAAAATCAGAGCAACAAACCTGTGAGTCATTTCGCAGAGCAGGCCATTTCTCTAAGAAGTTCTTCACCATTGGGTTTTCTTGAACAATCTCATGGCGACGAAGTGCGAAGGTGGTCTGCATCAACTTTTCAATCTTAACTTTGTTTGGCTCCGTCTTCTCTACCTCATTTTTTATCTGGATTCTCATTTCCTCCAAACTGGTGTGATCTTCTCCTCTTGGAAAGTTTGGGAGGTAGTTCACCTCAGCTCTTCGGGGTCTTTTTATGTTGGAGTGGGGATGCTCTCCTTCAGGGTTGTTGACACTCCTCCTGCCAGCGTTCACAGACACCTCCACACATCCAGATCTTGCTAGCTTGGTGCGGTAATTCCCCATCTTGAATTTTAAACTGGTTTTCCAACCATAACTTCCACTCTTACTTCCAGGCTCTTTAAGACATGGATGAGTTGTAACAAGAGCGTCTGCTGCCAAACCCACATCTCTATCATTCGGATACGCTTTGAAGTTGTGCATCACTGAAGCCATGGTCTCCAAGATGTTGTGCTTTTGGGCCCGAGTCAATTTCAGTTGCTTTCCAGACACCTCAAAAGCTCTATTTCCATCCTCAAGGAGATGTTCGACTTCATAAGAAAACATGGGTACTGGGAAAGTGTCAGGCCAACATTTCAGACGCTGAGCTAAAGGCACATGAGGAAGGATGTCTGTGTCTGAACTTGCACAAGAACTGGCATCACTTTCTGATCTCACTACTTTTAATGTGCCCTTCTCTGGCAACTCTTGAATATCATGTAGACAAGTGAGTTGTTCGTCAAAGTCAGGGTCCTCATATTGTAAAGTAAAATCAAAGTTCAGTCTTGGGTTGAGCTTCTCCCGGAGTATGGTGATTAGTTCTTCCACTGACTCAGGCCGTTTTGTTAGAGAAACCTTCACCACAACATCTGTGGTGATGTGGATTCTCAGCAGGAACTGTTGGGATACTGCCATCATCCTGTGGAAAAATCAATAAATGTAGATCGGAAGAAAAATAATTATTTCAATGGTCTCAATATATATAAAAAGATGACAAAAACTGAAAAGGTTTGCACTTTT
Organism: Pachypanchax playfairii; assembly: GCA_006937955.1. Classification (NCBI taxonomy): domain Eukaryota; kingdom Metazoa; phylum Chordata; class Actinopteri; order Cyprinodontiformes; family Aplocheilidae; genus Pachypanchax; species Pachypanchax playfairii. The sequence continues at coordinate 46,614 of SSNP01000190.1, forward strand.
CCATGTTTGACAATTCTTAAAGATTTTTTACAGAGGGAGATCAAAGATCGTAACTTAGTCATGTTTTCTCATTTTCGTCTAAAATTTACTCTTTACATTTCATAACAAAATAAACACTTGCCATGGCAAAATAAACTTACAATTACTGCTGTTTGCTTTGGGTGTTTTCATGAATTCTATGGCCGATCATCCTACAGTCCAGAACACGGGTAAGTGTTTCATGTGTTATATCTTAACAGGTCATTATTACATTTATTCATGGTAAAAGTAACCCTCTTTCCATTTTTTAGTTAGACAACATATTTAACATTTTCTAACAGGCTCTAAACTCTGTTGAGTTGAATGTAAGATTACAAGCAATATGTTTGGAATTTACAAAGCATTTTTTACAGCAAATGAACCAAACTGCACACTAAATCTTTGGAAAGAAATCATTTTGTGATAGTACATACTGCATCAGTGAGATACTTGTAACATGATACAGAAATCTAGGTACTAACTACTTAAATACTTTACAGGCCACTGCTTAATGGTGGTTTCTTAATTTTTCACCACAGAGCTTTGACATTTAAAACATGTAATGACATTGTGAAAGAAGTTATGAAACCAGTGTCTTGTGTTTTTCATCTGATGTGGAATATACTTATCCAATTTCAACTTGGTAATCAAAATTTGATTTACTTTGATTTCAAAAACAGGTACAGAAAAAAATAGTTAAAAAAAGATCAAAAGAAAAGGTTAACTTTAACATTTAACTGATAAAAAAAATCACAAATTTTTCACATGTCTACAGAAAGAAATACAATAATCATGAAAAAAATAGTAATGTAAAGTCTTTAAATAATTGAAAATATGCAAATCACATTATGTAAATTTATTTTCCGTGTAGAAGTATGAAACGTTTTGGTGACAATAGTAGTTTTCCTTCCACGTAGTATGCAGAAAGGGGTAAGCTGTCATTAAACTCTGACATGGAGTACAGAGCTATGCAACTTGGGTAGAGTTCATATGACCTCATATGTTCAGTGTAGTCTGACTTGTGTTCTTTGCAAAGAAATGTCACATCATTGTTAACAAGGAGGATTTGTTCAATCATGCTAAACTGTGGCAGTCCCCCATTCTCCCCCACAGACACAAACATTCCAGGACTGTAAGATGTACCATCAACAATAACTTTTGATGTACTGTAAATAATGCTGCTATCTGTTTTATTCTTTATATAATCTTGTGCAACTTCAGGAAGTTCTGAAACCATGACAGAAGTAACATGTGAGGTCTGCTGATGTGGCTTGAAAAATGATGGTGCGCTGAGGTAGTAGGCTACCATGTGTTGGTGCCGTGTAGCTAATGTTTTCAGCACATTCTTAAAGTTTTGTGTGTCATGTATCACACGCTTGAAAAAGCGATGTTTACCCTCGAATCTCATTGTCCATAAATGGACAAGTGGCCCAAAAGCATGTATAAGAGCTGGGTAGTGCTCTATATAGTGATGCTTTGGAAGCAGCCTGAATTCAGGAAAGACTTCCTGAAGCACTTTTCTGTGGTCATCTATCTTTGACTGCAAATACTGTATAGACTCTTCATCAAATCTAGTGCACAGCATGAGCTCAACAACCTCTTTCAAATCCATTAACACAGTCCAAGCAGCATCTTCCTCAGGAACTATATTACCAATCATGAATGGCAGTAGTCTCAGCAGTGTGCTATTTTCATGACCATTTCCACCAATGGTCCTCTTTGCAGAGAAGTTCTTTGAGATGGGCTTTGGTTTGTCAGTTTTGTCTGTGTGTTGATAAGGAAAGGTCAAGATTTTTCTATTTAAATGCTCAAGGGTAAAATATTTCTGCCTAATCATCTCATGAATACAAAGGGCCAACTCCACAGGTACAATACCCTCAAAAAGGTCATGGAGGACATCAGGTGGGAAACCTGTGGTTGTGTGAAAATACTTCAAACTTTCAGTCAGGACGCAGTTCCCTTGCACACCAGCCTGACTTTGACCATCTCCATGCATAACTTCCTGCACAATATGGTCATGACTGTCTTTTGTTCTGAGGCTAAACTTGCCATCTACAACATCATGAGACTGAATTAGGTCTCGTGTTGCATTACAGAACCTACAAATAAATCCTGTCCTGAAAGACTGGCTAAAGCCAGCCAGTGAGTGGGCTGCTAGATTGTCAGATACAACACACAGGACAGTCCCTCGAAGAGATTTACCAAGGCACTCAATAAACACACCATCTTGCTCAAGAGTTTTTAGATCTTGCAGCAAAGGACCAAATGCTCTTTGATAGCCACACCTCTGAAGATCAGGTACCTTACAAAGTGCTGCTAGCTGAATGACATGCAGACCTGAACGGTATTTACTTGGCAAATCAGCAAACATCCAGTATACTGCACACAGTTTGTGTATTTTCCTTGAAGTGCCCAATGGATTGGCAATTTCAAGGTCATCAATGTACAATATTAGAGGCAGTGAAAGCTCTGGCGAAGATAATAACTCATTTTCTTGGAAATATGATCCATCTTTATGGCTTGTGTAAAGACCCTTATGAGAGACATTTGTTTCCATAATTTTGTTCAGAATGTCCGTGTGTTTAAACATTTTTTGGATCACCTGAAGAACAGGGACATGAACTGCTGTACAACCAGGCTCTAACATATACAGAACAGGCATTACCACAGGGTAATTTTTTTCAAAAAAGCTTTTTCTACGTTTACTTGAGCAAAGGTCCTCACCTTTAGCTGTGGCATTAGCAAAAATATCTGCATCATTTACAGCATTCAGCAGATCATTAAGGATAGCATCAGAAGGACAAATCTGATGCCTTTGTAATACATCTTGCATTGTCTCTTTAAGAAGAGGTTTAGACAATGAAATAATCTGAGCCAGAGTATCAACTATTTCCTGAGATGCCATTTCAGAAACATGAAGAATACTTTCCATCTTAAGAAAGAGTGAAGACAAATTCTTGTGTAACTGGGCTCTTAATTGGCTGGTGTCACAAGCACTGTCCATTTCAGGAACACCCAATGCTTCCAAATGCTCAAAATGAGCAACTTCAACACCAAGGTCACCAGTGCTTCTCACTGGGCCACTGCTTTCTGCTGACACAATGTCATCACAAATGTCTAAACTATCTCTGTGTGCCCTACTTTTGTGTGCATTAAAGGATGAATACACATTTGTGTGGTAACTACAGTTTTTATATGGGCATGCCACATTCTCATGGTTTTTTAGGTGACTTCTTAAATGGCTGAATAATGCGGTCTCTGAAAAGGGTTGCTTTAATTTGCACAAGGGACAGCTAAAAAATGCAACAACTTCCTGTGCACCTTGACTTGCTGAAGGTTTTGATGGCTCATTGTGAAACCTTGACAAATGGATTTTCAAAGCGTTAAATGATTTGAATGTACAAATACAAGAGTCATATAAACAAGGCAATGGGCTAACCCTAGAATAAATGCTATGGTTCAAACGGTAATGCTGAAATAACTGTGCTCGGGTGTCTGAGGTGACTGCACACAATTTGCACTTCCAATCCATTGACTTATTGATACTTGAGTGAACATCAGTATTCCAGTTCTTAAAGGAAACACCAAATTACATAGTTTCAATGTAATTACATTTAGGCTTAAATTTTTAATCACTACATGGTTACTTGTTGTCCAGTATTCTCAATTTGATCCTGGAGATAAATTTAGAAAATAAAATATTAGAAAAAGCTCAGTTTTCAGTGTCAAATAATTTGTACTTGAGGAAACATTTATGACCTTTCACCTTTCAGGAACATTTTTTGTGTAGAAATCACACCTGCTTAGATTATCAGTTACTTTACCATGCTAGTACTTCTGGCTCTAGATGTATAAAAAAGATAATGTCCATTTTCTTAACAAGCTTTTTAAATGTGGTGTGTAAAAGTGTTTCAGGGTCAAATGCTGATAGAACCGATGGTTATTTTTTAATAAGGGATGGTGAATGAGTCATTTCACTTTGTGTGAAAATATTGATTTTACAGTACAAATTTGCTCCTACAAAAATGGAAAGTCAATCAATGTCATACAGGTTTGCTAAACAAGAGCAAATATTACAATAAAATCCTGCATTAAATCACACATCGGATGTATTTTCAGTAGTTAGGTTTAATTACACATAACTTGTATTTGTGAACTTAGCAACTTATCATACCAATCTAAAATTTGAAGACTCATACCTTATTATTTTATCAACAAAGTATGTCCCGGTACCCCTCGGTAGATCTGCACATGATTTAAAAAATTCTATTAAAATTACTAACGCAGCTAATACTAATTAACCAAACAACTGGTGGGGGCAGATAAAAAAGGCGTTCATGTCACAATGTCAAATACATCAAAGTAGAAGTAGGCAAGTACTAATAATGGATGCAAATGGTGGGAGCCATGAAAATATACAAGGCTTTGGTGTGATAAATAAAACGTGTTTTCTAACCTACAAACATTTTATTAAGCTCAAGGAAAAACGGGCACTTCAATAAATCTTTCAACTCACCTGCGTTTACTTTTCCAGTGGAAATTTGAAGGCTCTTACTGTAACTTCAACCTTCGAAAAAAAAAGAAGAAAAAAATAAACGTTTCAATAGCACGCTCAATATACGACACCATGCAAGATTTAATTTAGGTATTACGTTTATTTCTTAGTGGATAGAAGCTGGCATTACTAGCTAAGTTGCTGATGAATAGAAACGTTACTGATGAGACATGAAAAACTATATAAAAACTCCAAGCAGCTGTTGCAAAAACACACATTTTCTATCTAAAACAGCTGTTAAAATGTCGCTAAGACGCGTTCTTTGTATCAAATTATTTTTTAGAAACTTGTTTTTAATCGGTTAAAACTGTAAAAATGACGACATCAGTTCAAAAATGAGCGCGAACACCTGTGAACATTAACAGACTAACCTGGGTGTGCGCTATTTCACAGCGCATTCGAAAGAATTTTTTAGCTGTACATTAACACGTTTGCAATTCTGCAAAAGGATAAAACTTAATAAAGCTCGTGTTTTACTTACAAGTTCTCCCAAACGTCTTCTCCGCTCGCTCGAGTAAGACAGCCATGTTGAACAGATTTTTCAGACGTTCGAGATAGACAGGAAACGTCATGACGTAGTTGACGTATGGATACGGAGCTCTAAAAAAAACCCTGTTTACTTAAAAAAAATAATTAAGGAAGCCGTGTTTACTCTCAATTTCTGAGCCATGTACAATTATAACTGTATATGTCGTTCAGAGAACAGAAAAGTTTTAAGTTGTTTAAACTCTGTGACAGATTTTAATTTATATAGCCACAATCTTTATAAGTCAGGTTAACTGTTGGGGTTTACAGTGTGATGCTCCGCCCCAACAGGTGACTGCAGATGTGATCAGCTGACAAACTCCTCTTCTTTTGCAGCTCCTCTTCAAATCTCTGTCTGCTCATATTGTTTGAAAGCCAGGCAGAGACACGCTGGAGTCCAAGATATGTTCCTTTAGCCGTGTCTCAGTAAAACACATCATGCTGCATTCCTGATACTCTGGCTGGGTCTTCAGCAGAGCTTCAAGTTCATCCATTTTGTTAGCAAAGAGATCTCACATTCGTCAATATGACTGATGGAAGTGAAGGTTTAAACTTCCTCTTTCTCTCTCTTCACTTTGCTCCTGCTCTTCATCCACGTCTTCTTCTTTTGAGCTCATCAGGGATCCAGAGTTTCAATTTGAGGATTATTTCAGCCTTAGAAATGTCAGTTAGCTGCTCTTTCTTGTAAACAAGTCTCTTGTTGCCATGGTTACGCATCATAACAAGTGGCAAAAAAGTGACAAATCAAGCAAAAAACTCAATCAGCACAGCATCCAAATCAGGAGAAAAGTATTTAGAAAATATTTCCAGAAGAAAAAANGGCAGTAACCTCCAAACTGGAGGAATGGCTCCAGCAGATCCCTGGAAGAACCTCAGACATCTCAGTCCAGAAAAGTGCAGTACTCAGAACAGCTAAAATACTGCGCAGGACTCTCAAGCACCCAGGCCTCTGGTAGAGGACCTGAGCTTGGAATGGGAAAAAACACCGCCCAAGTGGCGAGAGGGGAATTTTTTTTAATTTTATATACACTGTAAACCCGAGTAAGTTGACTGAACTCAAAACTTTTGTGGAAACTGATTACCTCATAAAATTTAAGTTAACTTAATCATCTCTTTTGAGTATGGATTAACTCAAAATTTTTATTTACTGTTAATTAATAAAATTTAAATTACTTTTTATATTTTTATAATTTCTGTTTACTTAAAAATTAAATATTTATATTTTAATGTTTATATGTCCTTTGAACTTAAATGTTTTGAGGCAATAGAACTTAATCATATTACTAACTAAACTTAAATGATGTGATTATTAATTACTTAAAATATATTTCTTTGCTTAAATATTTTAGTTTATACCACTCAAAACAGTTTATACAGCAATTCTTTTAACTTTTCTTTTATTAAAATATTTCTGGACATGTAAAAGAGTCACAAAAATATCTTCAAAGAACCACAAACATGGACAATAGCACCATAAAATGAGCTTAGTAAATGCAGTGAAGATCGGAACATTTTACTTTTTATAAAACATAAATCAGTGCTTAAGGCATTTTCCTCAAAATGTGCAAAATTTAAAAACAAAAAGTCAAGCACAAAATGCTTATTTTAAAAACAAAGACAATTAAAATGAGGTAAATTGTTCTTAGTTGCATCTCCCCAGATCTAGCAGTTAACTTGAAGTGCTTCACAACAAAGTGCTTTAATAAAAGTGCTCAGTAACCATGTGCACGTCCAAACAGTGTCCTTATATAACTTTAACAACTACTGTTTCAGTAACAAATCATTTTTCAGAGCATGCAGGCAGGGTTTCAGTGGTTTGCCATCATCAAGCCCCATCAATACCTTTTGGACAAAAGTAAATGTGTGAGTAAGTTTCCTGGGGTAGTCTAAATGCAGAGCATAGATCAAGCCAAACAATAACACAAATGCATCAGCAAATCTGGGAATATCACTCATCACCAAGTCGCCTTCCACCACAACAGCCATGCTTGAGGGGCAGAAATGCACTGGACTGGTCTCAGCACTCCTGTCAGTAACTACAGTGAGAAGGGCAACTGGAGTGTCGCTCAGGTTTATCTCCTCCAACATGTCCACCTAGAAAAGACACAGTATCAATAAGTAAAGCTGACTTGAGCATATTTGATAAGGATTACATGAAATCTATCAAAATATTGAGTTGCATGGAATGTATTAGATAGTAGATGAGCTCAAATGCACAAGTCTGCGACTCCAGTTCTTGAGGTCCAGTGTCCTCCAACCTTTGATGTGTCTCTGCTTCAACACACCTCAGCCAAATAATCAGGTCACATGCAGGGCTCTGTGGAACTTGTTTTTTGCATACTGAGGAGTTGATTCAAAATTTTGATTCAAGTGTGTTGGACCTTGGACACATCTAAAAGTTGCAGGACACTGAACATTAAACACTGGAGTTGCAGACCCCTGGTCTAAAGCTGAGGTCACAATGTACAAATTCAGCCTTCCTACAGCTTTTGTTCCAATTATTAAAATAACACGTATTCATATGATTCTCAGTTTCATAGCCATGTAGTGTAAGGGGCTACCCAAAAGGTTATTTTTGCCGCTTTTCCACAGATAGAACACGGTGCGGCTTGGTTCACTTTAGCCCCCTGTGGACCCTTTTCCACCGCCTTTCTTGAGTCCTAACCACGTCCTTCCGCGCCAACCCGGCCTCTTTTTTCAGACCACCTCCTCGGTGGTCCGAAGCGGGCCCACACACCCACCTGTCTACTGATTGGTCCAGTAAACTGCTACCAGTGACATGACTACCTACGTAGTGGTAGCCCGATTGGCCCGGCTGTGTGTGGTGTTCACGTGGTGTGATTCAGAAGCGCTCCCGCAAAAGGCTTTAAAAAAACTCCCAGCAACCATACAAATATTTTATTTTAAAATACAATTGACTTTGGACAATGGCGACTTCCTCCACAAGAACCAAAAATCAAACCAACCAAAATGAACAAAATGAGTGCAAAGTACAAAAACACACGTAGCCAAATACAGCCATGGCTGAAAAACACACTGTGATCTGACTTTAATGCAATGTTGCTGGAGCAATATGGTACCTGCTTGGGGGAAGAAAAAAAGAACATGGAAACAATGGAATGTTATCTCACTGGTATAAAGGTAATGGAAAAAACACTTACAGAAAATGTCTTAAAGAATTCTGGGTCTTCCTCCCGGAGGTACACTGGAAGGGCACGAAGCACTGCAGTGCGTTTCACATTGACATCAGGTGCCTCCTAAAAGGGAAGAGAAAAGAAGAGTTCATTTAATACCTAAAGTTTCAGTGTCATTCAATGGCAAGAATATAAGTTTATGACACTGCATGCCATTGGACCCTGCATCAATTTATGCACCATTTCTTTTAATACATGATTTTTCTGTCACTTCCTTGAAAAAGAGCCCATTTCTTACTTGTTTGACAAAAATACCAATCAGCTTTTTACAACAATGTTCTCTAGATCAGAGCTTTACAGTGTGTGATCTGTATTAAAAACAAATGTTACCAGCAACTGACAGTGGGCTATATACAAAAGTCTTAAAGCAATCAAAATTGAGTGATTATCATTAAAAAATGTTTTACTTTGTGATAACAAATTTGTCTTTATCAATATTCACCTGAAGATCATAACAATTCAGGATACTTTGCAGTGCCTCCGATATCTTGCCAGTGCGTACAGCCTTCTGTCTGTATAGGGTCATAAGTCTCGTTGTGTGTCTGTCAAGTTCAGTGTAGAACTGGTTCCGCAGGTTGATGTTTGTGACTCGGTGGAACTCTGCGAAAATCTAAAAATCCAGGAAGACAGAAGATCCAACAACAGGACAAATTAATGACCAATTGATAAAGCTTATTTTTTATTATTATATATTTTATTTGTGGTTGTCTGTCAAAATCAAGTCATGGGTAAGGTTCGACTTGATATCAAAGCACCACAACTTTGCCAAACTTGCATAATTTCAAATTAAACTGAACAAGAAAGACAAAATCAGAGCAACAAACCTGTGAGTCATTTCGCAGAGCAGGCCATTTCTCTAAGAAGTTCTTCACCATTGGGTTTTCTTGAACAATCTCATGGCGACGAAGTGCGAAGGTGGTCTGCATCAACTTTTCAATCTTAACTTTGTTTGGCTCCGTCTTCTCTACCTCATTTTTTATCTGGATTCTCATTTCCTCCAAACTGGTGTGATCTTCTCCTCTTGGAAAGTTTGGGAGGTAGTTCACCTCAGCTCTTCGGGGTCTTTTTATGTTGGAGTGGGGATGCTCTCCTTCAGGGTTGTTGACACTCCTCCTGCCAGCGTTCACAGACACCTCCACACATCCAGATCTTGCTAGCTTGGTGCGGTAATTCCCCATCTTGAATTTTAAACTGGTTTTCCAACCATAACTTCCACTCTTACTTCCAGGCTCTTTAAGACATGGATGAGTTGTAACAAGAGCGTCTGCTGCCAAACCCACATCTCTATCATTCGGATACGCTTTGAAGTTGTGCATCACTGAAGCCATGGTCTCCAAGATGTTGTGCTTTTGGGCCCGAGTCAATTTCAGTTGCTTTCCAGACACCTCAAAAGCTCTATTTCCATCCTCAAGGAGATGTTCGACTTCATAAGAAAACATGGGTACTGGGAAAGTGTCAGGCCAACATTTCAGACGCTGAGCTAAAGGCACATGAGGAAGGATGTCTGTGTCTGAACTTGCACAAGAACTGGCATCACTTTCTGATCTCACTACTTTTAATGTGCCCTTCTCTGGCAACTCTTGAATATCATGTAGACAAGTGAGTTGTTCGTCAAAGTCAGGGTCCTCATATTGTAAAGTAAAATCAAAGTTCAGTCTTGGGTTGAGCTTCTCCCGGAGTATGGTGATTAGTTCTTCCACTGACTCAGGCCGTTTTGTTAGAGAAACCTTCACCACAACATCTGTGGTGATGTGGATTCTCAGCAGGAACTGTTGGGATACTGCCATCATCCTGTGGAAAAATCAATAAATGTAGATCGGAAGAAAAATAATTATTTCAATGGTCTCAATATATATAAAAAGATGACAAAAACTGAAAAGGTTTGCACTTTTCCATGTTTGACAATTCTTAAAGATTTTTTACAGAGGGAGATCAAAGATCGTAACTTAGTCATGTTTTCTCATTTTCGTCTAAAATTTACTCTTTACATTTCATAACAAAATAAACACTTGCCATGGCAAAATAAACTTACAATTACTGCTGTTTGCTTTGGGTGTTTTCATGAATTCTATGGCCGATCATCCTACAGTCCAGAACACGGGTAAGTGTTTCATGTGTTATATCTTAACAGGTCATTATTACATTTATTCATGGTAAAAGTAACCCTCTTTCCATTTTTTAGTTAGACAACATATTTAACATTTTCTAACAGGCTCTAAACTCTGTTGAGTTGAATGTAAGATTACAAGCAATATGTTTGGAATTTACAAAGCATTTTTTACAGCAAATGAACCAAACTGCACACTAAATCTTTGGAAAGAAATCATTTTGTGATAGTACATACTGCATCAGTGAGATACTTGTAACATGATACAGAAATCTAGGTACTAACTACTTAAATACTTTACAGGCCACTGCTTAATGGTGGTTTCTTAATTTTTCACCACAGAGCTTTGACATTTAAAACATGTAATGACATTGTGAAAGAAGTTATGAAACCAGTGTCTTGTGTTTTTCATCTGATGTGGAATATACTTATCCAATTTCAACTTGGTAATCAAAATTTGATTTACTTTGATTTCAAAAACAGGTACAGAAAAAAATAGTTAAAAAAAGATCAAAAGAAAAGGTTAACTTTAACATTTAACTGATAAAAAAAATCACAAATTTTTCACATGTCTACAGAAAGAAATACAATAATCATGAAAAAAATAGTAATGTAAAGTCTTTAAATAATTGAAAATATGCAAATCACATTATGTAAATTTATTTTCCGTGTAGAAGTATGAAACGTTTTGGTGACAATAGTAGTTTTCCTTCCACGTAGTATGCAGAAAGGGGTAAGCTGTCATTAAACTCTGACATGGAGTACAGAGCTATGCAACTTGGGTAGAGTTCATATGACCTCATATGTTCAGTGTAGTCTGACTTGTGTTCTTTGCAAAGAAATGTCACATCATTGTTAACAAGGAGGATTTGTTCAATCATGCTAAACTGTGGCAGTCCCCCATTCTCCCCCACAGACACAAACATTCCAGGACTGTAAGATGTACCATCAACAATAACTTTTGATGTACTGTAAATAATGCTGCTATCTGTTTTATTCTTTATATAATCTTGTGCAACTTCAGGAAGTTCTGAAACCATGACAGAAGTAACATGTGAGGTCTGCTGATGTGGCTTGAAAAATGATGGTGCGCTGAGGTAGTAGGCTACCATGTGTTGGTGCCGTGTAGCTAATGTTTTCAGCACATTCTTAAAGTTTTGTGTGTCATGTATCACACGCTTGAAAAAGCGATGTTTACCCTCGAATCTCATTGTCCATAAATGGACAAGTGGCCCAAAAGCATGTATAAGAGCTGGGTAGTGCTCTATATAGTGATGCTTTGGAAGCAGCCTGAATTCAGGAAAGACTTCCTGAAGCACTTTTCTGTGGTCATCTATCTTTGACTGCAAATACTGTATAGACTCTTCATCAAATCTAGTGCACAGCATGAGCTCAACAACCTCTTTCAAATCCATTAACACAGTCCAAGCAGCATCTTCCTCAGGAACTATATTACCAATCATGAATGGCAGTAGTCTCAGCAGTGTGCTATTTTCATGACCATTTCCACCAATGGTCCTCTTTGCAGAGAAGTTCTTTGAGATGGGCTTTGGTTTGTCAGTTTTGTCTGTGTGTTGATAAGGAAAGGTCAAGATTTTTCTATTTAAATGCTCAAGGGTAAAATATTTCTGCCTAATCATCTCATGAATACAAAGGGCCAACTCCACAGGTACAATACCCTCAAAAAGGTCATGGAGGACATCAGGTGGGAAACCTGTGGTTGTGTGAAAATACTTCAAACTTTCAGTCAGGACGCAGTTCCCTTGCACACCAGCCTGACTTTGACCATCTCCATGCATAACTTCCTGCACAATATGGTCATGACTGTCTTTTGTTCTGAGGCTAAACTTGCCATCTACAACATCATGAGACTGAATTAGGTCTCGTGTTGCATTACAGAACCTACAAATAAATCCTGTCCTGAAAGACTGGCTAAAGCCAGCCAGTGAGTGGGCTGCTAGATTGTCAGATACAACACACAGGACAGTCCCTCGAAGAGATTTACCAAGGCACTCAATAAACACACCATCTTGCTCAAGAGTTTTTAGATCTTGCAGCAAAGGACCAAATGCTCTTTGATAGCCACACCTCTGAAGATCAGGTACCTTACAAAGTGCTGCTAGCTGAATGACATGCAGACCTGAACGGTATTTACTTGGCAAATCAGCAAACATCCAGTATACTGCACACAGTTTGTGTATTTTCCTTGAAGTGCCCAATGGATTGGCAATTTCAAGGTCATCAATGTACAATATTAGAGGCAGTGAAAGCTCTGGCGAAGATAATAACTCATTTTCTTGGAAATATGATCCATCTTTATGGCTTGTGTAAAGACCCTTATGAGAGACATTTGTTTCCATAATTTTGTTCAGAATGTCCGTGTGTTTAAACATTTTTTGGATCACCTGAAGAACAGGGACATGAACTGCTGTACAACCAGGCTCTAACATATACAGAACAGGCATTACCACAGGGTAATTTTTTTCAAAAAAGCTTTTTCTACGTTTACTTGAGCAAAGGTCCTCACCTTTAGCTGTGGCATTAGCAAAAATATCTGCATCATTTACAGCATTCAGCAGATCATTAAGGATAGCATCAGAAGGACAAATCTGATGCCTTTGTAATACATCTTGCATTGTCTCTTTAAGAAGAGGTTTAGACAATGAAATAATCTGAGCCAGAGTATCAACTATTTCCTGAGATGCCATTTCAGAAACATGAAGAATACTTTCCATCTTAAGAAAGAGTGAAGACAAATTCTTGTGTAACTGGGCTCTTAATTGGCTGGTGTCACAAGCACTGTCCATTTCAGGAACACCCAATGCTTCCAAATGCTCAAAATGAGCAACTTCAACACCAAGGTCACCAGTGCTTCTCACTGGGCCACTGCTTTCTGCTGACACAATGTCATCACAAATGTCTAAACTATCTCTGTGTGCCCTACTTTTGTGTGCATTAAAGGATGAATACACATTTGTGTGGTAACTACAGTTTTTATATGGGCATGCCACATTCTCATGGTTTTTTAGGTGACTTCTTAAATGGCTGAATAATGCGGTCTCTGAAAAGGGTTGCTTTAATTTGCACAAGGGACAGCTAAAAAATGCAACAACTTCCTGTGCACCTTGACTTGCTGAAGGTTTTGATGGCTCATTGTGAAACCTTGACAAATGGATTTTCAAAGCGTTAAATGATTTGAATGTACAAATACAAGAGTCATATAAACAAGGCAATGGGCTAACCCTAGAATAAATGCTATGGTTCAAACGGTAATGCTGAAATAACTGTGCTCGGGTGTCTGAGGTGACTGCACACAATTTGCACTTCCAATCCATTGACTTATTGATACTTGAGTGAACATCAGTATTCCAGTTCTTAAAGGAAACACCAAATTACATAGTTTCAATGTAATTACATTTAGGCTTAAATTTTTAATCACTACATGGTTACTTGTTGTCCAGTATTCTCAATTTGATCCTGGAGATAAATTTAGAAAATAAAATATTAGAAAAAGCTCAGTTTTCAGTGTCAAATAATTTGTACTTGAGGAAACATTTATGACCTTTCACCTTTCAGGAACATTTTTTGTGTAGAAATCACACCTGCTTAGATTATCAGTTACTTTACCATGCTAGTACTTCTGGCTCTAGATGTATAAAAAAGATAATGTCCATTTTCTTAACAAGCTTTTTAAATGTGGTGTGTAAAAGTGTTTCAGGGTCAAATGCTGATAGAACCGATGGTTATTTTTTAATAAGGGATGGTGAATGAGTCATTTCACTTTGTGTGAAAATATTGATTTTACAGTACAAATTTGCTCCTACAAAAATGGAAAGTCAATCAATGTCATACAGGTTTGCTAAACAAGAGCAAATATTACAATAAAATCCTGCATTAAATCACACATCGGATGTATTTTCAGTAGTTAGGTTTAATTACACATAACTTGTATTTGTGAACTTAGCAACTTATCATACCAATCTAAAATTTGAAGACTCATACCTTATTATTTTATCAACAAAGTATGTCCCGGTACCCCTCGGTAGATCTGCACATGATTTAAAAAATTCTATTAAAATTACTAACGCAGCTAATACTAATTAACCAAACAACTGGTGGGGGCAGATAAAAAAGGCGTTCATGTCACAATGTCAAATACATCAAAGTAGAAGTAGGCAAGTACTAATAATGGATGCAAATGGTGGGAGCCATGAAAATATACAAGGCTTTGGTGTGATAAATAAAACGTGTTTTCTAACCTACAAACATTTTATTAAGCTCAAGGAAAAACGGGCACTTCAATAAATCTTTCAACTCACCTGCGTTTACTTTTCCAGTGGAAATTTGAAGGCTCTTACTGTAACTTCAACCTTCGAAAAAAAAAGAAGAAAAAAATAAACGTTTCAATAGCACGCTCAATATACGACACCATGCAAGATTTAATTTAGGTATTACGTTTATTTCTTAGTGGATAGAAGCTGGCATTACTAGCTAAGTTGCTGATGAATAGAAACGTTACTGATGAGACATGAAAAACTATATAAAAACTCCAAGCAGCTGTTGCAAAAACACACATTTTCTATCTAAAACAGCTGTTAAAATGTCGCTAAGACGCGTTCTTTGTATCAAATTATTTTTTAGAAACTTGTTTTTAATCGGTTAAAACTGTAAAAATGACGACATCAGTTCAAAAATGAGCGCGAACACCTGTGAACATTAACAGACTAACCTGGGTGTGCGCTATTTCACAGCGCATTCGAAAGAATTTTTTAGCTGTACATTAACACGTTTACAATTCTGCAAAAGGATAAAACTTAATAAAGCTCGTGTTTTACTTACAAGTTCTCCCAAACGTCTTCTCCGCTCGCTCGAGTAAGACAGCCATGTTGAACAGATTTTTCAGACGTTCGAGATAGACAGGAAACGTCATGACGTAGTTGACGTATGGATACGGAGCTCTAAAAAAAACCCTGTTTACTTAAAAAAAATAATTAAGGAAGCCGTGTTTACTCTCAATTTCTGAGCCATGTACAATTATAACTGTATATGTCGTTCAGAGAACAGAAAAGTTTTAAGTTGTTTAAACTCTGTGACAGATTTTAATTTATATAGCCACAATCTTTATAAGTCAGGTTAACTGTTGGGGTTTACAGTGTATATATGTGTGTGTACACTTGTAGTTGCCAGATATTTATACAGCTACTTTATTATTATTATTATTATTATTTATTTTCTTTGTTATGTATTCATGTATTAGGTGCTGGGAGACATACATACATACACATATTTATACATATACTTAATTTAATACATGTATAAAATATAGATGTGTGTGTATATGTATGAAATTAAGCACCTTATGGTAATTTTACTGACCCTCCCAAGCCGTCATTGTTTCCTGCCTTTTTCAAAATGGCGGCCAACTTCGGCCACATTGGCAAATGTAAAAAGCCTGGCATGTCCCCTGTATAAATATAAACTCATTGGTTCAGAGCTCCTAATAAAAGTCCCCGACAAAAGATTACAAAAGTGGGTGCTTGGTCCCTCTTCAAGATATTACAGGTACCAATAGGGTTGCCAACTGTCCTGTATTTGCCAGGACATCCCGTATTTTTACCTAAATAGGATTGTCCCGTACGGGATGTCTCTTGTCCCATATATTGGGTGTTGCTTGATGTTTGCCCTCTGGCATGTAAGAATGTTACACTGCTTTTACACTTATACAGCACACTTACACACGAGTATGACAATAAAGAATTCCACTTATCGAGGTGCGGTTGCTTGTGAAGAAGATACTGGAAGACTGACAACATAGAAACATGAGTGACAGTGAGACAGACTCCGACACTGGTCTCGGATGATAGTACACCTTCGACCAGCAATGCTTTCACTCCTCCAGAAAAAAGACAAAACAAAATAGGCTGCAAAATACTGGGAGGAATGGGAAAAGAGAAACACCTGTCTGGAAAAAGTACACGAACACCTAAAGTGCACTGCAGTGCCATCGCACTTTTTTCATAGACCATGGTGGACTGACTGACCTCAAGAAGCGCTTCTTACTGCAGCAAGAGCTCGAAAGAAATACAAATGGAAAAAATAGAATGTCTCCACATAATGTAGCATTGAGCTTTTGAGTTTGAGAGTTCAGTCTTTTTTTTTTTTTTTTATTCAACTGTAGCTAAAGACATGGACTTTGAGGCACACATATTTTATGTTTATTGCATTTTCCTTGGACTCTGCACTTTTCTTATTGCACTATATGTGACCTATTACAGGAACGTTCTGCTTTCTTTTGTTCTATATTAATTTATAGTGGTAGGCAGGACAGGTTTCTGTTTAAGAAACGTACTTATTGTATTATGTTAATTTTATTATTTTGCACTAAAAATAAATTGCTAAATACTAATTTGTTTTCTATGTGTTTGTTCATAACACAAAAATATGCATCTAGTTAAACCAGGTTCAAGTCAGATAGTTAAAAAGTAATAATTTCATGCACAAAAAGGGCTAAAAATATTCAACACGCCAGGAAGGGTGAAAGCAATCAGGTTGGCCGGCCCCACCATCGATATTATCAGGGAGTTGGCAACCCGAGGTACCAACGTCTGTAAAACATCTAAAAGTTTAGTTGGATCATAAAGACCAGCAGGTGGCAGCAACACGCCCTGGGGCGTCCAGGCTAAGAAGAAGAAGAAGAGCGACTTCTTCTGTGTGTTTTGCGCTACTAGCGTTAGCTGTTCTCATTTTTGTACTCGTATAGAGACGGTTTCGGTGTTTGAGGTGAATATTTGTGTGTTCAGTAATAATGTCTTCAGTTCAGTCTCTGAGAGAGTTTATCAACGCGCGTCTAACTGCTGCTGCTGAGGAAATATTCACACATTTTGAAAAAACCGTCATTCATTATGAACAAGTTGTGGATCGTCAGCGCAGACTGCTGGATATCAGCTGGAAACCACTAATAAACTTACACAGAATAGGTAAACGGTTCAAAACCTTCTCTTCTTTCCATTTCTTTCTTTTTCTCTCTCCTTTTTATATCTGCAGCTGGAAAAATTAGCAATCGCCTAGCTAGGCTACACACACGGTTTCAAAAAGACCTGATAATTTTAGGATTTCTTTGTGTTCTGACTTGTTTTCAGGATTTTCAGTGACTCAGTTTAAAGGAAACAAGCTGATTTTGTGTAAAACTGGAATCATTTTGTGATTTTTTTCCTCTCAGTCTATTCTTTTTTTCCAACAATCAGAAACGTCGGTCATTCAAAAGAGTATAAATGTAATAGTTCAGCTTCAGACACGTGATGTTTCTAAGAGTTATATATTCGCTTGAAAGCAGTTTTACAAACAGTTGAAAGTAGTTAAGCATGTTGTTACAAATATTCCACAAAGGAAGACAGATAACATGAAACTGAAAAGTCCAGCTTGTGTTTTACTGCAAAGTCCAAAAGGCTTCTGCAGTTCTGAGGTCTGTTCCAGAAAGCAGGTTATGTGACATAACAGGATAGGATAAGTTTGAGGGTAAGTTTGTAGATGACCTCAATTTTCGGTTCCAAAAACGATATCTTTTAAGATATGTTAGTAACCATAGCAACTTAAGCACTGAACATAACCTGCTCAGGAGCAGACCATGTTCCACTTTCGTTTGTTCCAGAGAGGGTTTTGAGCATAGCATGCCTTTTTGATCATGATCCTGTGCAGTGCTTGCCTCATGCAGAGGAACTGGGATCAATCCTGGGTGCTGATAGACCACGTTCTGAAGAAGAATCAGTTTTGTGCCAAGTTTTATTTGCATAATTAAATGATTTTTTTTTTCATTAACACAATCAGTTACTTTCTCAGGTAATTAGTTACTTTTTGTAGAGTAATAAAGTTACTAACTCAATTACTTTTTGCAACAAGTAGTGAGTAACTAACTAATTACTTAAAAGGGCTGCAGCAGTCAGTTTTGGGGATATAAATAAATACTTTCAGTGCTGTCTGTGCTCAATGGGTGGGATTTAACTGCAGTTACTCGAAACAAACACAGCAACAGTGGTGTTCATACGCTGTTTTGAAATCAGCCCATGGCCCTGCACCCAACCAGTGTTGCCAACTTCGCTATTTCTAACTAAATTTCCAGACCTCCTTGATGACTTTTTTTCTCTAAAAAGTGCCTAACAACAAATCTGGTGAGATTTCTGACAAGACTTAACTGCTTTTTGTGTAACGTTGTCGCTGATATTCTCTGCAGATTAGACACCACGGTAAAAACAATGTAGGGGAAACACTGCAATGAGCAAAAATAAAAACAAGTCAGTACGATCTTCTGGCCATTTTATAAAGTTTCGTCTCTACTGAAGGCTCATCCTGTTGTTTGTAGCTCTGTTAAAACATTTTTGTGCAATCATAAGAACATGTAAATGAGCTTATGAAAAAAATCCTGTTGATCTGCATGTCGGCAGTTAGAGCAAAGTGTGATATTTCAACAGAACAGAGAGACTTTCTCTCATGTCTGCTCACATGTTATGTTAAACTTTTTTTGTGAAATAATTTTGGCTTGGTATCTGGAATCAATAGTTTAACTAGCTGTTTGAAGCCGGGCTGCTCAACAGTTGCTACAGAAAGCGTCTCATTGACGATGTGACATGTGCCAGCTTTGATTATCTGTTGCATCACCAGCTTCTTTTGTGCTCATATGGGACTGAACAGGTCAGAAGGTTCTGATTGTTTCAGGGTGGAAAGCTGAGAAGATTTTACTGCTCTTACTTTTGATCGGAACGTGCTTTTGGCGCACTCTGCAGAGTTTCTGCTGTTCAATTCAAATCACCTCAATAGCAGTGAGCCATTATTTTCATTTTACCATGCAGTTCTGTCGAATTTTCCACCGTTTTTGTCTGTGACCATGATGTGAGGCTGTCGCATGCAACAGGACACGTGTGTGTGTGTGTGTGCGTGCTTGAGGCAGTCTTAGGTGTTGGGCGGGCAGGTTGCTGCACTGCAGAGGCAGTACAAAAGAGTTGGGTGAGAGACAGGGAACGATTAAACGAGGAAAACAGCGACTGTGCCACTGTAATTTCAACTCAAAACAAGCCGTTTTGATATAGAGTACGGTCTATAAATATTGAGACATTGACACAATTCAAACATTTTTGGTTGTGTACACAATGGATTTGAAATGAAACAAATATTATGAGTTATAACTGCAGACTGTCAGCTTTAATTTGAGGGCATTTATATCCAAATCAAGTGAATGGTGTAGGAATTACAACAGTTTGCATATGTGTCTCCCACTTGTTAAAGGTGGAATATGGAACATGAACACCACAACAACAGAGCAATGCCTCTGTCCTCCCCACGCCACCCTGCATGCCTCAGTTCTCCACCCAGCCTCAAAATCCTCCGTGGTGTATCCTCCAGCCAAACCTGCAACTGGATTTCCCTACACTTCAGTCAGCTGCTGTTCTGTGTTAGCGTGGGCTGCTAATAAAGACTTTTCCACATGACCCTGCTAAGTCACATGTCGGGGGAATCCCCTATGGCAAGCCAATAAGGTCAATAATTACCACATATCCTTGATGCTTCCAGCTGCTTGACCTTCAGACTTCACATTACCAGCCTCACTGTGCCATTCATCGTATTAGGCAGCCCACAATGGTGCCCGCTGCTCTGCCTGCTATTAGCTGGTGATGTAAACAAAATGCCAGCGTCGTGCCAGTCAGAATAAATATTTTAATATATTTTACTTCAAATATGATTACTAAAGAAAATAGTGCATTTTCATTCTGCCACCCTCTAAACACCCCATGGAGGCATTATTTTGTTAAAAATATTGCTTTTTATGAAAATATTAGCCTTATTAGACAACTAGTGTAAGAATTTACTTTTTCACTTTTTTTAAAACTTACATCTGAATGCAAACTCCTCTCCCTCTGCACTACCACTCGCTTCGCCCGTCATTGGTTTAATCTCAATGTGTCATGATTTTAACACTGAGAACAGGACTCTGAATCAAGCTGCAGACTCCAGACCAAAGGACAACAGGTGGTAAGTTAGAAACGGGAGTTTAATGATGATTAGTTTGACAGGTACAGATAACAGGCAGATAAACACTAGTCTGCTTCAGCAGGTCCAGCAGGAGCAGGCTCAGCTGTACGGGCAGCGGTGGTGGATAGGTTTGCTGAACTGCAGGTGTCCCGGGGAGCAAGCAGGTGCCAGTCGGCTGAGGCTGGCGTGTGAGTGCTGGTAGAGGGCGGACAGACTGACTTGGTGGTGAACAGGTGGATCCTGGGAGCTGGAGGAATGGTGCGGAGGCAGGCCAGGAGAGGATGAGAGCGAGGCAGGTTGGAGACCGGTGTGGAAACCGTCTCTGAGAGATCCTGGACGGAGGCGGTGTGGGAACCGCTGAGGAGGTCCGGGATGAGAACCAGGCAGCCTGGAAGCTGCCAGAGCGAGAGCTGGATCCGGGAAGGGCCACGGTGTGGAAACCGGGGTCCTAGAAAGGTACAGCTGAGGACGTCCACGAACAGAGTGGAACAATCTGACGCCTGCCACCACTCCTCCTTTAAGCTCAGTGGCTGATGATGGAAGTGGATCCACCTGTTGGTGACAGCTGCCACGCCCCTGAAACACAGGTGAAAACACTCACAAGCACACAGCAGAAATGACACCTGACAGTACCCCCCCCCTTAACGACCGCCACCTGGCGGGCAGCCGGAAGAAGCAGCAGCAGAAGGGTACGAGGAGGAGGAGGCGGCGGAGCGGTCGAAGTCCCGGATGAGGTCCGGGTCCAAGATGAACGACTGAGGGACCCAGGACCGGTCCTCGGGGCCATAACCCTCCCAGTCGACCAGGTACTGCAGACCGCGACCCCGAGGACGGACATCAACGATCCGCCGGACCGTGAAAGCCGGATGCCCATCGATCATCCGGGCGGGAGGCGGAGGGTCAGGTGGAGGACACAGAGGGCTGAAAGAAAAAGGTTTTAACAGAGACACATGAAAGACAGGGTGGACACGGAGGTGGGAGGGGAGGGAGAGACGGACAGTGGTGGGGCTGATAACAGAAGTGATCTTGAAAGGGCCCAGGAACCGGGGCGAAAGCTTCCGGGAGCAGGACTTGAGGGGGAAGTCCCGCGATGAGAGCCACACCTGCTGGCCGACTTGGTAGGTGGGAGCCGGGATGCGCCGCCTGTCAGCGACAGCCTTGTTCTGGCGGGCGTTGCGGTTGAGGGCAGCTTCCGTGTTCTCCCAGACACGTTTTATGGAGCGGATGTGAGAGTGAACGGAGGGAATGACAGGGTCGGGGTGAGAGGAGGGGGGCAGGGAGGGTTGATAGCCCAGGGAAACTTCAAAGGGAGAGAGTCCAGTGGCAGAGATGTGGATGTTGTGAGCGTATTCCACCCACGCCAGGTGCTGGCTCCATGACGCAGGGTGCTGGGCACAGACGCACCGCAGCATGTTCTCCACCTCCTGGTTCAACCGTTCGCACTGCCCGTTGGTTTGGGGGTGGAACCCGGAGGAGAGGCGTGTCTGTGCCCCCAGCGCTCGGCAGAACTCCCTCCAGACACGGGACACAAACTGCGGACCACGGTCAGAGAGGATCTCGCTGGGGATGCCGTGGAGCCGGAAGACGTGGGTGACAAGGAGCCGGGCGGTGGCAGCAGCGGAGGGAAGACTGGAGAGAGGGATGAGATGACAGGCCTTAGAGAACCGGTCGATGATACTCAGTATGACTGACCTGCCATTAGAAGTTGGGAGACCGGTGATGAAGTCCAGGGCGATATGAGTCCAGGGTCGGGATGGTGTGGGCAGAGGTTTGAGGAGACCAGCAGGCGAGCGGTGCGACGTCTTGCTCCGGCAGCAGATGGCACAGGCCGCCACGTACTCCGCCACGTCCGGGTTGAGGGTTGGCCACCAGAAGTACCGGCGGAGCAGGCTCACGGTGCGGCTGATCCCGGGGTGGCAGGTGAACCGGGCAGCGTGTCCCCACTGGATCACCCGGGATCGCACCACGGCGGGTACATAGCGCTGGTTGGGGGGTCCGCCTCCTGGGTCCGGTTCCGTCTTTAACGCCTCCTGGATGGCGGCCTCCAGCTCCCATGTGACGGCCCTGGTGAAACAAGAAGCCGGGAGAATAGGGCCGGTGACGTCACTGGGCTGGTCTGGCTGGTGGAGACGGGAGAGAGAGTCTGGCTTGATGTTCTTGCTGCCTGGACGGTAAGAGATGGACAGGTTAAAACGAAGAAAAAAGAGGGACCAATGGAACTGACGTGGATTGAGGCGTTTTGCAGACTGGAGGTAGGTGAGGTTCTTGTGATCCGTCCAGACAACGACCGGCTGCTCCGTTCCTTCCAGCCAGTGACGCCACTCCTTCAACGCCAGCTTGATCGCCAGCAGCTCCCTGTCCCCGACGTCGTAGTTGCGCTCGGCCGGGGAGAAGCGCCTCGAGAAGAAGGCGCATGGATGGAGCTTGTGATCCTCGGCCGAGTGCTGTGATAGCACCGCTCCCACACCCACGTCGGAGGCGTCGACTTCTAGAACAAACTGAGCAGAGGGATCAGGATGAATGAGGATGGGTGCATGTACGAACCTCTGCTGCAGTTCTCTGAAGGCACGCTCCGCCTCCGGGGTCCAGCGGAACGTCGTCTTGACGGAGGTGAGTGCGGTGAGCGGGGCGGCGATGGAGCTGAAGTCCCGGATGAAGTGGCGGTAGAAGTTGGCGAACCCCAAAAACTGCTGCACATGTCTCCGGGAGGTGGGAGTGGGCCAGTCTTCTACCGCCTGGGTCTTCAGGGGATCCGCTGAGCTGTCCGCCCTCTAGAATGAAACCCAAAAACGTTATTGAGGGAACGTGAAACTCACACTTCTCCGCCTTGACGTACAGCCGGTTCTCCATGAGGCGCTGCAGCACCAGGCGGACATGGCGCCGGTGTTCGGTGGGGTCGGCGGAGAAGATGAGGATGTCATCCTGTCNATGTGTATAAGAGACAGGTCCAGCAGGAGCAGGCTCAGCTGTACGGGCAGCGGTGGTGGATAGGTTTGCTGAACTGCAGGTGTCCCGGGGAGCAAGCAGGTGCCAGTCGGCTGAGGCTGGCGTGTGAGTGCTGGTAGAGGGCGGACAGACTGACTTGGTGGTGAACAGGTGGATCCTGGGAGCTGGAGGAATGGTGCGGAGGCAGGCCAGGAGAGGATGAGAGCGAGGCAGGTTGGAGACCGGTGTGGAAACCGTCTCTGAGAGATCCTGGACGGAGGCGGTGTGGGAACCGCTGAGGAGGTCCGGGATGAGAACCAGGCAGCCTGGAAGCTGCCAGAGCGAGAGCTGGATCCGGGAAGGGCCACGGTGTGGAAACCGGGGTCCTAGAAAGGTACAGCTGAGGACGTCCACGAACAGAGTGGAACAATCTGACGCCTGCCACCACTCCTCCTTTAAGCTCAGTGGCTGATGATGGAAGTGGATCCACCTGTTGGTGACAGCTGCCACGCCCCTGAAACACAGGTGAAAACACTCACAAGCACACAGCAGAAATGACACCTGACAGTACCCCCCCCCTTAACGACCGCCACCTGGCGGGCAGCCGGAAGAAGCAGCAGCAGAAGGGTACGAGGAGGAGGAGGCGGCGGAGCGGTCGAAGTCCCGGATGAGGTCCGGGTCCAAGATGAACGACTGAGGGACCCAGGACCGGTCCTCGGGGCCATAACCCTCCCAGTCGACCAGGTACTGCAGACCGCGACCCCGAGGACGGACATCAACGATCCGCCGGACCGTGAAAGCCGGATGCCCATCGATCATCCGGGCGGGAGGCGGAGGGTCAGGTGGAGGACACAGAGGGCTGAAAGAAAAAGGTTTTAACAGAGACACATGAAAGACAGGGTGGACACGGAGGTGGGAGGGGAGGGAGAGACGGACAGTGGTGGGGCTGATAACAGAAGTGATCTTGAAAGGGCCCAGGAACCGGGGCGAAAGCTTCCGGGAGCAGGACTTGAGGGGGAAGTCCCGCGATGAGAGCCACACCTGCTGGCCGACTTGGTAGGTGGGAGCCGGGATGCGCCGCCTGTCAGCGACAGCCTTGTTCTGGCGGGCGTTGCGGTTGAGGGCAGCTTCCGTGTTCTCCCAGACACGTTTTATGGAGCGGATGTGAGAGTGAACGGAGGGAATGACAGGGTCGGGGTGAGAGGAGGGGGGCAGGGAGGGTTGATAGCCCAGGGAAACTTCAAAGGGAGAGAGTCCAGTGGCAGAGATGTGGATGTTGTGAGCGTATTCCACCCACGCCAGGTGCTGGCTCCATGACGCAGGGTGCTGGGCACAGACGCACCGCAGCATGTTCTCCACCTCCTGGTTCAACCGTTCGCACTGCCCGTTGGTTTGGGGGTGGAACCCGGAGGAGAGGCGTGTCTGTGCCCCCAGCGCTCGGCAGAACTCCCTCCAGACACGGGACACAAACTGCGGACCACGGTCAGAGAGGATCTCGCTGGGGATGCCGTGGAGCCGGAAGACGTGGGTGACAAGGAGCCGGGCGGTGGCAGCAGCGGAGGGAAGACTGGAGAGAGGGATGAGATGACAGGCCTTAGAGAACCGGTCGATGATACTCAGTATGACTGACCTGCCATTAGAAGTTGGGAGACCGGTGATGAAGTCCAGGGCGATATGAGTCCAGGGTCGGGATGGTGTGGGCAGAGGTTTGAGGAGACCAGCAGGCGAGCGGTGCGACGTCTTGCTCCGGCAGCAGATGGCACAGGCCGCCACGTACTCCGCCACGTCCGGGTTGAGGGTTGGCCACCAGAAGTACCGGCGGAGCAGGCTCACGGTGCGGCTGATCCCGGGGTGGCAGGTGAACCGGGCAGCGTGTCCCCACTGGATCACCCGGGATCGCACCACGGCGGGTACATAGCGCTGGTTGGGGGGTCCGCCTCCTGGGTCCGGTTCCGTCTTTAACGCCTCCTGGATGGCGGCCTCCAGCTCCCATGTGACGGCCCTGGTGAAACAAGAAGCCGGGAGAATAGGGCCGGTGACGTCACTGGGCTGGTCTGGCTGGTGGAGACGGGAGAGAGAGTCTGGCTTGATGTTCTTGCTGCCTGGACGGTAAGAGATGGACAGGTTAAAACGAAGAAAAAAGAGGGACCAATGGAACTGACGTGGATTGAGGCGTTTTGCAGACTGGAGGTAGGTGAGGTTCTTGTGATCCGTCCAGACAACGACCGGCTGCTCCGTTCCTTCCAGCCAGTGACGCCACTCCTTCAACGCCAGCTTGATCGCCAGCAGCTCCCTGTCCCCGACGTCGTAGTTGCGCTCGGCCGGGGAGAAGCGCCTCGAGAAGAAGGCGCATGGATGGAGCTTGTGATCCTCGGCCGAGTGCTGTGATAGCACCGCTCCCACACCCACGTCGGAGGCGTCGACTTCTAGAACAAACTGAGCAGAGGGATCAGGATGAATGAGGATGGGTGCATGTACGAACCTCTGCTGCAGTTCTCTGAAGGCACGCTCCGCCTCCGGGGTCCAGCGGAACGTCGTCTTGACGGAGGTGAGTGCGGTGAGCGGGGCGGCGATGGAGCTGAAGTCCCGGATGAAGTGGCGGTAGAAGTTGGCGAACCCCAAAAACTGCTGCACATGTCTCCGGGAGGTGGGAGTGGGCCAGTCTTCTACCGCCTGGGTCTTCAGGGGATCCGCTGAGCTGTCCGCCCTCTAGAATGAAACCCAAAAACGTTATTGAGGGAACGTGAAACTCACACTTCTCCGCCTTGACGTACAGCCGGTTCTCCATGAGGCGCTGCAGCACCAGGCGGACATGGCGCCGGTGTTCGGTGGGGTCGGCGGAGAAGATGAGGATGTCATCCAGGTACACGAAGACGAACCGGTTCAGAAAATCCCTGAGGACGTCATTAATCAGAGCCTGGAAGACGGCAGGGGCATTGGTGAGGCCGAACGGCATCACCAGGTACTCGAAGTGCCCGATGTGCGTTTTAAAAGCCGTCTTCCACTCATCACCCTCACGGATCCGGACCAGGTGGTACGCGTTCCTCAGATCCAGTTTGGTGAAGACGGTGGCTTTCTGAACCGGTTCGAATGCTGCAGACAGGAGAGGGAGAGAATATTTATTCTTTACAGTTATTAAATTCAGACCTCGGTAATCAATGCAGGGCCGGAGGGACTTATCCTTCTTAGCCACAAAGAAGAAACCGGCACCGAGGGGGGAAGATGAGGGCCTGATAAGGCCTGCCTTGAGGGAGTCGTTGATGTAGGTCTCCATGGACTCCCGCTCGGCTCTAGACAGGCTGAAGAGGCGGCCGGCTGGGAGCGGAGCCGCGGGCAGGAGATCGATGGCACAGTCGTAAGGACGGTGCGGTGGGAGAGACAGAGCCCGGTCCTTGCTGAACACGTGCCGGAGGTCATGATAGTCCTCGGGCACGTTAGAGATGTCGGGCTGGCTGTCGACCGGCTCTGCCGAGGAGGATGGAGGTAGAGCGGACAAGAGGCAATTCTTTAAACAGAATGGGCTCTAGGAGTCAAAACGGCGATGAGCCCAGTTAATGTGGGGATTATGCCGTTCGAGCCAGGGGAAGCCCAGAACCATGGGAACCTCAGACATGGGGAGAACAAAAAACTGCAGCTTTTCGTGGTGATTGCCTGACACAGTTAGGTTAATAGTCTCTGTCTGGTGAGTTATGGTGGTGATAGGACTTCAATCCAGTGCATTAACTCTAATAGGGGGTTGTAGGCAGAATGTAGCTATTTTTAGCTGCTGAATGAGGTCAGGATGAATAAAGTTCTGCTCGGAACCTGAGTCAATGAGAGCTGAGGTATGTATGGGGTTGTGATTATTAGCAGACAGAGACACAGGCACAGTGAGGTGGAGGCTTTTGGAGCGCCTACCCGTCAGGACCCCCAGTCTCACTGACGGGAGGGGTCTTTTGGCCGCGAGGGACATGCAGCCAGAAGATGACGGGAGGAAGCACAGTACAGGCACACCCCCGCCGCTAGACTTTGCTGTCTCTCTTCCGGGGTCAGGCGAGCACCTCCTAACTGCATAGGCTCCGGGTCATCTCCTTGCGGCGGGGGCGATGACTTCCGGGTCGGGAAGGCAGAGGAGCAAGGGCTGGAGGGAGAGGTTCTGGAGCTACGGCGGTCTCGGACCCGGTTGTCCAGCCGGATAGTGAGCTGAATCAGCTCGTCCAGGGTCCTCGGCTCGTCACGGCTAGCTAGATCATCTTGAACCTTCTCGGAGAGCGCCTCGAGGAACACCCCCGAAGCGCGGTGTCTTCCCACCCCGCCTCCTTAGCGACGGTGCGGAAGTTGATGGCAAAGTCCGCCACCGTCTGACGTCCCTGGCGGAGTCTGAGGAGTCTCCGTGTGGCGTCGTACTTGCTGTCAGTGGGAGCGAAGGTGAGTTTGAAGGCCTTTATGAACTCTTCGTAGGATGTTACCTCCATGAGGCGGTTACTGAAGAAGGCGTTGGCCCACCGGAGCGCCTTGCCGCGTAACAGGCCCGTGACGAAGGAGGTCTTGCTATTGTCTGAACTGAAAGCATGTCTATTACGGTTAAACAGGATGCCACACTGAAACAAGAAATCACTGCATTTGTTCAGGTCACCAGAGTAGGCTTCTGGGTTAGGCGATGTTACCTCACGGAAGGATGTGGACAGCGGTACTTCCGCCTGGGGCTGGGGCTCCGCTCGGGGCTGAGGCTGGGCAACCGACAGTGTGGAAACCTGGCTGGTGAGCTCCACCAGTTGCTGGGTTAGCCGGCCCAGCGTCTCGGTGAGCGTGGTCTGTTGGTGGGCCATCTCCCTCAGCACCGAGTCATGCTGACCCAGAAGAATCCCCTGCTGGGAAAGGGCGGTCTGAAGCTGCGCTGCAGAGTTAGTTGCTTGGTCAGATTGTTCTGTCATGATTCTAACACTGAGAACAGGACTCTGAATCAAGCTGCAGACTCCAGACCAAAGGACAACAGGTGGTAAGTTAGAAACGGGAGTTTAATGATGATTAATTTGACAGGTACAGATAACAGGCAGATAAACACTAGTCTGCTTCAGCAGGTCCAGCAGGAGCAGGCTCAGCTGTACGGGCAGCGGTGGTGGATAGGTTTGCTGAACTGCAGGTGTCCCGGGGAGCAAGCAGGTGCCAGTCGGCTGAGGCTGGCGTGTGAGTGCTGGTAGAGGGCGGACAGACTGACTTGGTGGTGAACAGGTGGATCCTGGGAGCTGGAGGAATGGTGCGGAGGCAGGCCAGGAGAGGATGAGAGCGAGGCAGGTTGGAGACCGGTGTGGAAACCGTCTCTGAGAGATCCTGGACGGAGGCAGTGTGGGAACCGCTGAGGAGGTCCGGGATGAGAACCAGGCAGCCTGGAAGCTGCCAGAGCGAGAGCTGGATCCGGGAAGGGCCACGGTGTGGAAACCGGGGTCCTAGAAAGGTACAGCTGAGGACGTCCACGAACAGAGTGGAACAATCTGACGCCTGCCACCACTCCTCCTTTAAGCTCAGTGGCTGATGATGGAAGTGGATCCACCTGTTGGTGACAGCTGCCACGCCCCTGAAACACAGGTGAAAACACTCACAAGCACACAGCAGAAATGACACCTGACACAATGCCGAATTAGCAAAAAGAATTAAAGGATAGGTTGAAAGTGAAAGGATACACCAGACCTATCCTTAAAATTCAGAGTTTATTACGTGGGATAAAATCCCTCCAGCACGACGCTGGATCTACCGAGAACAAGTATTGTGTCGAAGATTACACGGTTTTTGATCCAGCTCGTCATTTTCGGACTTGTGATGTCTTCAGCCTGACTTTGAGGTTCTTCTGGTGATTCTAGTGAAGCTGAGAGGGATTTATCCGACCAGTATCTCCTGTTAGGGTCTTCTGAAGGCAGCAGGGAGCAAAATAAAGAACGACTCACCACATAAAACACACGATAAGTGTTCATAAACAAACCGATGGCGGGGGGGTACGGATGAACTGACTGAGTCGCGCACTCACTCGTGCACATGTGCGCACACGTACAGAGTATCTGAATCAGACATCTGCTGCTTTTTTTCGTATTTTATTCAAATGTTGAAATTGTCTATAAATTCCTCTTTTTAGACATAAAATAAACTATCAAAAGTACTTTTTTGCTGTTGTTTTTTTTTTTTCACTTTCATCGTAGTAAAACAGTCATGAAACGTGTGGATTTTCATAAAAGTTCCTCTTTTGTACTGCAGATTACTAAATAACAAAGCGGTAGAAACATTTTTTTTTGCTTTTGAAAGAAGAAAGACTAAACTTTGTGCTGATGGTTTCAGAATTCACATAGTCATAGGAGACAATATTCCGTGGGCCTTCAAAAATCAGTAGAAATGCTATATCTCTGGCACTGAAGGGGGATATGAAATCTGAAAGTGGCTGGAACTGAATGAGTTAAACTTGCTTTATGAAATGGACCCATAGAGAGTGTTCTTGATCTGGCCAACTGTTGTGAAGGGTGTTTTCTTCACCAGGGAAAGAATTCTTCGGCCATCCACCACAATTGTTTTCCATCGTCTTCTGGGTTTTTTGGTGTTGCTGAGCTCACTGGTGTGTTCCCTCTTTTTAAGAATGTCCCAAACAGTTGTTTTGACCACACCTAATGTTTTTGCTATCTCTCTTATGGGTATGTTTTGTTTTTTTCAGCCTAATGATGGCTTGCTTCACTGATAGTGACAAATCTTTGGATATCATCTTGAAAGTTGACTGCAACAGTTTCCAAATGCACATAGCACAATGGAAATGAACTCTGTTTTTTTTATCTGCACACTGTAATTGGGATAATGAGGGAATATCACACACCTGGTTATGGAACAGCTTATAAGCCAATTGTCCCATTATTTTTGGTCCCTGAACAAGTGGGAGGCACATGCAAGTGTTCCTACACCTTTCACCTGATTTGGATGTAAATATCCTCAAATTAAAGCTCACAGTCTGCATTTATAATACATAATGTTTGTTTCATTTCAAATCCATTGTGGTGATGTACACAACCAAAAATGTTTGAATTGTGTCAATGTCCCAATATTTATGGACCTGACTGTAAACGTTATTTTCTCATTCTATATAATATGTAAAAAATTCTCGATATATTTGAAAAGCTTGATATATCGCCCAGCTCTATACCTTGTGAAGCAGCAGACCAATTATATTATTTCTTTTATAAATTATAAGAATGGGGTGCACTAAGTTGTTCTTTTTTAACTACAATGCACAACAGAGTTTAAGCTATTGTCACAGGTATTTTTGATTTAGTAAGTTATGATATAAATTTAAATACAATCTGCATTTGAATTTATCATTTGTTACTTGCCATTTTTTGATTTAGGCAGTGTTGTGAGATACACTGACTGTTATTTATTTGATTTTCTGCACTATTTAGCCTTAATGATTTCAATCTGTTAAAGATGGTTTTACTGATATCAAGTTATTTTAACTGTTTTTCACTTGACATTTGACTGAATAGTTGCTGCATTGTGCTGCAAGCTTTTTGTATTTTGAAAAAGTAAAAACAGGCTTTTCTTAATTAAGGTTTTGTTTATGGTTTCTTTTTTACAAATCATGTAGCCAGTAGCACTCATCATAACTAAATGAAAAATTTATAGCCAATCTATGTGATTGGTATCGGTGATAGGCACCTTGGCTAATCGGTATTGGTGATCAACAGTATAAATCCCGATCAGAGCATCCCTATTCAGTTCTTTCCAAAACATTATTAGATGCATCAGATGATTAAAGTAAAATGTTATTTCCTACAGCCACATTAATAAGTTTTTTTCTTTTGTCTGTCCAGAACTTCCACAAAATGATGTCTGGAAGGATGAGGAGATTCTGACAGACCAGCAAGATTGTGAACAGGAGAGAAGCTCCAGTTTGGACCAGGAGGAACCAGAACACCCTCAAGAAGAACAAGAAGGTCTACAGATTAAAGAGGAAGAACCAGAAGCTCCACAAATTTTAATGGACCAAGAGGATTTTGGTATCAGTCACTGTGAAGATCAGCTTGTACTGAAGCTGGAGACGGATACTTTCATGGTGACTCCTGCTGATGAGGGAAGAGACCACATTGAACCAGATACAAACAAGGACCCACCCCTCGCTCAGAACTGTCCTGAAGCTGAGAACCTGAATCAGGAAGGAGGCAGGAAGGAAGACTCAGAATCAAGTGAAGAACAGCTGATAGAAAATCAGAGACGTCCAAAAACCAGAGATGACAGAGACAGCGTAGACCATCCAAAACTAAAGAAGACTTCCTTATGTCAGACCTGTGGGAAAAGCTTTAGTCGAAAAAGTAATTTACTTCGTCACATGAGAACTCACACAGGCGAGAAGCCTTTCTCTTGTCAGACCTGTAGAAAAAGTTTTAGTCAACGACATCATTTACTCAATCACATGAGAACTCACACAGGGGAGAAGCCGTTCTTATGTCAGATCTGTAGAAAAGGTTTCAGGCAAAGAGGTAGTTTATTTGATCACATGAGAACGCACACAGGTGAGAAGCATTACTCATGTCAAACCTGTGGAAAAAGTTTCTGCCAAAGAGGTAGTTTACTGGTTCACATGAGAACTCACACAGGTGAGAAGCCTTTCTTGTGTCAGACCTGTGGAAAAAGTTTTAGCTGGCAAGGTAAATTACTCAATCACATGATAACTCACACAGGTGAGAAACCTTTCTCATGTCAGACTTGTGGAAAAAGTTTCAGTCAAAGAGGTAGTTTACTGCTTCACATGAAAACTCACACAGGTGTGAAGATGTAATTCTGTTAACCCTGTAACATTCTCAGATGTTGGTGTTTGTTTGAAGATCAACTCAACCCCTTCGAAATGACCTCCTCGGATACCGTCTCATATTTGAAAGATGCATGAAAAAGAGGCATTTCTGGATTTTGTATTTTTTTAATAAATTTTAATTAAATTTTTTTCAATATTATATATTTTTCCAAGTTTGAGAAATGTTTTTTCCTTCAGTTTCAGATTATATTTTTTCATCCATCCATCCATCCATCCATCCATCCATCCATCCATCCATCCATCCATCCATCCATCCATCCTCCCTCCCCAGGGAGGCGTCCAGGAGGCATCTGAAACAGATGCCCAAGCCACCTCGGCTGGCTCCTTTTGATGTGAAGGAGCAGCGGCTCTACTCTGACTCTAATGGTGCATTCACACCGGCCACTTTGTCAACGTCAAGCAACGCTGATAACGCTCCAAATTTGACGTTTGAAGTTGAAGCTCATAACGCCTGCCAGTCAGAGCGCATAGGCGTTAAAGCTCGTAAAGCCTGACCGAAAAAGAGCGCGAAGGCGGGGCTTCCTTTGTTCGGAGCTATGGCGGATCATATTGAGACTGGCTTGGATTTATTTACTTCATAGATCTAGACAATGTCGACGTCGGGTGCATCAGCGCCGTTTGTGGATACACCTCATTCTTCAGATGCGTTCTGAGTTTGGTGAGTTTAACCATTTGCTCCAGGAGCTACATTTGGATGAGGTTAATTTATCTTCCATTTTGGCTGATCCAGCTTCTTCCCGGCTACGTGCTGTAACGTCTTACGTCACTACGATGAGACGCTCTGATTGGTTGACATGCCGCTTCAAGAGCGTTATCAACGTCAAAAGTTCAGCTAGCTGAACTTTGACCTTTTCTAGCATTTCAAGTGTCAATGCCTGAAACGCTAGAAAAGCTTGAAAAGTTGCCGCTCATAACGCTCACAAAGCGCAGCAGAGCCGTTGACGTCTGTCTGACGCCCGTCCACCATAGACTTTACATATAAACTCACCGCTTATTACCCTCCCAGGTAACTGAGCTCCTCACCCTATCTTTAAGAGAGTGCCCAGCCACCCTGTGGAGGAAACTCATTTTAACCATTTGTATCCGCAATTTCATCCTTTCGGTCATGACCCAAATGTCATGGCCATAGGTGAGGGTTGGAACGTAGATTGACCGGTAAATCGAGAGCTTTGGTTTTCGACTCAGCTCATTCTTCACCACAACAGTCCGATGCAGCGACCGCATCACTGCAGACGCTGGACTGATCCGTCTGTCAATCTTGCACTCCATCCGCCCCTCACTTGTTCTTTACAGTTTTAGATTTTTCTTCCAGTTTCAGATTCTTGTTTTACACTTTCAGTTCCTTAGTTCTCAGTTTCAAGCGTGCGTTGTACCAGGCAGTTTGCACTTGTTGCCAACTTAGTGACTTTGCTGCCATTTCTCACTAGATTCCTGGAAAAAAAAAAGGTATGTAGTCATTATCTTTACAAATTTAAAGCCCATGTTTAAAGATAAAAAAATTATTCTCTCACCATGATTGTAAACAACTAACATTAGATATCATTTTTTTAAATTAAAACTTATTTGAATAAATTACCAAAAATATTGTGTTGTAGTCAGATAAATATTTTAGCGTGATGCTTTGTTTCATTGTGTGCTTTGGATTTTCTGACATTTTTTTAAATGTACAAACCAGTTGGAATTTGTGTATCATGTTTATATTTTATGAAACCACAAACAATTAAAATGAGATAAAAATTACCTTTACAGCACTGGTTTAAAATATATCACAGTTTAGAAAATTAAAAAATTGAATTGTCAAAATTTGCAATTTATCATTTAATTTTTTTTATTTTATTCTCAAATAATACAAAATTACCTGGCATATAAACAAATTCTAAAAATACAAGATGGTTGAGCATCATGGCTGTTCCATGAATTTAAACACCCCAAAATAAAAGAAAACCCATTGCCATGTTGAAAGAAAGTATCTTTCAACACAAGACAGAAGAAACAAAAAGACAGAAAGGGGGAAAAATTAGAGAAAAATATGATTAAAGAGGCCATTTCACACAAATTTCATTACTTTGTGGTTATTTATGCTTTACACTGAACGCGTAACGTTAGTGATGCGTAATACGCGGCTGATAGCCACCTTTAAAGTCAATGAGATCATTCCCACTGTGTGCAAAGCAGTGTGCATGAAACACGTCCCAGAAGCGTAGTGTCGCAAGCTTTACGCAGCAGTTCTATTTTGTACACGGTATGCTTCTAAAACATGTCAAGTTCAGCAGTTTAGCTTAGACCAAAGAGGAAATCCGGCATTCGTACCCAGAAGTTTGGTGGTCTTTCTCCCTGCTTGTTGTTGTGTGTATTGATGAAATCGCTCGTGTTTTTGCTATTCTCATAAGATTTCGTGATCTTCTGGGACCAGCTGGATGTAACGCTTGTTGCACAAGCAAAACGCTGCAGAAGTGTCCAGTAGAAAGGAGGGGTTAACTTGTAATATGAAACATTTTATATCTAAAAGAACGTTAGGAAACACTGATTTACAGACCTTTCATTCTGTCTGAGGTAATAGTCGCCTGGCTTCAGCTCCAACTCGTTAATATTCATTATGTTAATTTGCTGTATTCTGATTGGCCAACAAACTAGTCTATAAAAACAAGGCTTCCGGTTTCCTCCCCTGCTGCGCATGGCAACAGTGCACTGAGTATCTTCCTGTTTGATACGTCTTATGCTACAGCTTTTAGCCAGCAGCATGCTAGGTGTGGTCTCAACTGTGGGAGCTGATGAATACTAACGAGCAAAGATGTTACATAACAAATACAGGCTTTTGAAACTCGGGAGAACTCGGGTGTTATCGCTACTTCCATAGTTTGAGAGACAAAAACTGAAAGAGAAGATATTGTACCATTTTCACACCCGGTACGAAGCCAAGAACACCAGTGGAGCTAAAATATTAAACAGAAACCTCAGAAAAACCACTTAAAGAAAACACTAAGTATCTGCCTCAACCCCTGGGGAGACAAAAAACAAGAACAGAGAGGATACAGAAGCCATCCATCTAATTTCTGAACCTGCTTCTTCCTGTTCAGGGTCGCAGGGAGACACATAGACAAACAAACACTCACACACCCACACCTAGAGACAATTTAGAGTCACCAATTAACCTCTTTTGGACTGTGGGAGGAAACCGGAGTCCCCGGAGAAAACCCAACACGCACGGGGAGAACATGCAAACTCCATGCAGAAAGGCCCAGCAGGCCCTGCCAAGCAACCGCCAGGAGCAAGTTAGCACACATCCAGGAGCCAAACCCCGAACCCCAGCAAGGACCACCAAGGACAAGAACACACTTAAAGTCCAAGGGGCACAAGGCATTTCAGGTAATGGCCCCCAGCCTGTGGAACAGCTTGCCTGAACAACTTCATTTTGTGGACTCGATAAAGGTTTTTGAGAAAAACGTAAAACTTTGTTATTTACTTGGGCTTTTAATCTTTGATTTTATTTTGTTCTACTTTGATCGATAGACTTGATTTATTTTATGTTCCAAATTGTCTGTATTATCGTATGACTCTGTATTTATTGATTATGTTGTTCAGCGCTCTGTGACTTTTGTCTGTGAAAAGCGCTTTATAAATAAACTTTTGCTTTACTTACTTTACCTGTGCACCAAATGACTGGATCTAGGTACCTTCCTGTAGAAAGGCCAAAGATGCCACAAGAGAGAGGATTCCGAAGCCCAACCTCACAGACAGACAAGAGCATACATTCATACACATACACAGACACACTCCAACCCTCATGCACACTCACATACTCTCTCTCTACACACACATACAAAAACAGGAATAGACAATGGACACTCACATCTGCTCCCCATACACACTCTATACTTCCAGATCTAGGTACCATCACCCAAGAAAGGCAACCAGTCCCAGAACCAGAAGTTTCCCCTTCTGCCACACAGAGATTTTCAGGTGGGGCACTGAAATTTGGGAGTCTCCGGGAAAAATCGGGAGAGTTGACATGTACATGTCTAATGCGTGGATTAAAATTGGAACACAGGCACCCATGTGTAATAAAAATGAAAAATTAAATGAATTACACAGATTTTTATCTACATACAGAAATGTATATAGAAGCATTAAATGCTTTCAGTTTTCTGTTAAAGAGGCCCTTCAATTAAAAATGTTTTTTCTGAGGTTTCTGTTAAATATTTTAGCTCCACAGGTGTTCTCACCTTCATAGTGGGTGTGAAAAGAGGTCAACAACTTCTCTTTCAGTTTTTATCTCTCAAACCGAGCATGTGGCGATAAAACCCGAGTTCGAATGGCCTGTACTTGCTTCGTCACAACTCCTTTGTTCGTTAGCATTCGGCAGCTCCTGCAGTTGAAACCACGCCTAGCATGCTGCTCGCTAAAGTTTTAGTTGAAATTTAAAACTTTTATTAACTAGTCTGTCTAATTGAGATAAACTGCACTTTTGGGGAAAAAGTTAAATCCTAAACTGGCATATCGTGCAAAAACTGAAGAATCCAGCTCATGGTTGTGGAACATTGTGTGATAAAAAAAGTGAACTGGTGTTAAATCCTTCATGTGTGAGAACTCCTCCTCTGGTGACTTCATGTTACTGTTGACGAGAGTTTTTGTACAGCTGCTCTGATGGTTTGTGTCACTGTGACTCTCTGGCACAGTAATACACAGCAGAGTCTTCAGGCTGCATGTTCTGTCCATTTAGAGTCACTGTTTTACTGGAAGAGTCTAAATCGATATTGAACTTGTTCTTTAGAGAATCTTTGTAGTATGCAGCTCCAGTGTATCTCATCCCGATCCACTCCAGTCCTTTTCCTGCAGGTTGTCTGATCCAAGCTGTGTGGTAGCTGCCCAGACTATAAGAGACCTGACAGCTGATGGTCAGACGTTGACCTGGCTGTACAGTCACAGAGGCTGGTTGTATCAGCTGTTCACACTTCACACCTGAGGAGAGAAACATGTTGGATTCAGTGTAACAGTAAACAGTCAGTGAGGTTTGATCAGAGTGTTTGTGTCTCAGTGAGACTCACATGATCCAGCAGCCAACAGCAGCAGCAGAGCTACAGAGAACATGTTGCTGATGAAGAGGATCTGATGCTTTTTCTTCTTCTACTGTTAAACATCAGCATGTGATCAAGTGTTTATACACACTGACAGGAAGTTCAGTTTGCATAATGAAAGTTTCTAGATTTAAAGTCAAGAAGAAACTTCAAATCATGATGTGAAATTTGAAATTATGTATTAAATATTCATTTTTATAAAATTTAAAGACTTAAATAACTTCAGTTTTTATCTTCTCTGAATATTGTGTAAAACTTGTTCTTAATTATCGTCAACATACTGAACAGATGTCAGTGTGGAGGATTAATAGCAGAACTACTCTGTATGGACTCCTTCAGCAGTTCAGTTGGTTTATGTTTAGATGGAGATAGAGAATCTATTTATCTGTTTGTTAAAATAACAAATGCAGACGGGAAACATTTGTTAGATACAATCTTATAACCATGAATTACCTTGATTTTGGTTGAATTAGTCTTTTGAGCTTTTTTCCTTAACAACTTCTCTGAATGCCGCTGTATAGTTGTGTTTTATGGATTTCAATGCAAAATAAAACTGTTAAGTGTGTTACTGATTACAGCTTGAACTGGCAATGAGGCATTTTTATGGGAAAGTCTTAAAAAGGAATTTAAATTAACATCAAGATTCCTATACCATGTGTAAAAGCTTGTTTAGTCTGTGAACTCTGCTGCTTGCTGGTGTCACTGTGAGGTATTTCACAAAGTAATACACAGCAGAGTCTACAGGCTGCATGTTCTGTCCTTTTGGAATCCTTTTCCTCCTGGAAGAAATCAATTCTCAATTAGTGTTTTATGCCCCTTTCATACGTGGGCCGAATGGTGTCGGGTTAGGGTCTGGTCGGATAGCGTGGTGTCAGTCTAGTTTTGTTCACACACTCGCCTCTGGAATGTAGTCGTGGGCGTGAGCAATGCGCACGTTGGTGGAGGCATGGGCTGTTTCGTTTATCTAATGGTGTGTCCGCACCGGCCGCTTTGTCAGCGTCAAGCAACGTTCATAACGCTCCAAGTTTGACACTTGAAAGTTGAAGCTTGTAATGCCTGCCAGTCAGAGTGCGTAGGCGTCAAAGCTCGTAACGCTTGACCGTTAAAAAGAGCGCATAGGCGTTGAAGCTTGTAATGCCTGGCCGTTAAAAAGAGCGCTTAGGCGGGGCTTCCTTTGTTATCGGATGTTCTGAGCTATGGCGGATCATATAGAGAGAGTGGCTTGGCTTTATTTACTCCGTTTGTGGATACACCCCATTCTTCAGATGCGTTCTGAGTTTGAGGAGTTAAACCATTTGCTCCAGGAGCTACATATGGATGAGGTTTGAAGACTTCCTGCTTCATTCAGGTACGTCACTACGATGAGATGCTCTGATTGGTTGACATGCAGCTTCAAGAGCGTCAAATGTTCAGCTAGCTGAACTTCTGTGTTGCTCGCGTTTCAAGCGTCAAAGCCTGAAAAGCTTGAAAAGTTGACGCTGCTAACGCTCACAAAGCAACGCAGAGACTCTGACACTGGTCTGACGGTCTCCACTATAGACTTTACACGTAAACTTGATGCTTCTGACGTTGACGGTTGGGCCGGTGTGAACGCACCATTAGCAATGACGGAGGTCTGTGATGCAATTCTTAAGCGACATAAGACTAGTAAACACACCACACCGGCACATTATGCAGAAGACGAGGGTGGGAAAGCTAATTGTAAATCTCTTATGCTGCAGCTGTCCAACCATTTAGTCTAAAAATAAAGTTTTCATGTTTCTGATATTGTTTCTGTCTTACTACTACTACTACTACTGTCATTTAGCAGACGTTTTTATCCAAAGCGACTTACATTGAGAGAACATACAAGCAAGAAATCAAAGAGAAGGAAACAATATAAGGAGGTGGACTGTTTGGAGTCCAGTTTAATTCCGACGCTGATACATCAAGTGTATAAATTATTATTATTTTTTTTTGTAGAGATAAACTCCCAAATCGCTATCAT
This sequence comes from Pachypanchax playfairii, assembly GCA_006937955.1. NCBI lineage: Eukaryota > Metazoa > Chordata > Actinopteri > Cyprinodontiformes > Aplocheilidae > Pachypanchax > Pachypanchax playfairii. Next base: position 85,838 of record SSNP01000190.1, read on the forward strand.
AAATCATAAATCAATTCCTCATTAAGACTGAAAGTGTTCTTTAAAGAGGTGAGTCTTAAGTCTGCTCTTAAAAGTAGGTGCCGACTCTGAGGATCGGACCGAGTTTGGTAGGTCATTCCACCATCGGGGGTCTTGTCCTTTTCATTCCTAAAACGTTTAAACTAGTTACTACCAGAGCATGTACATTCTGAAAAGATGCTCGTAAATTCTTCTCCAAATAAAAACATGCTGGGATTTTACTTACACAAACCCCATGTAGCCTCCACATATTTATTTTAATAAGGCTGAATGGAGCTGTTATATATTGTAGAGTAAAAAACACCAATTTTTTTTCTTTAGCTGTGCTTCCTTCAATTACGTTAAACAGGAAGCTTGACTGGCTTCATAATAAAAGCATTCATATTTGCTTTAAAATAAAAGTGACCAAATAACCAAAGATTATTAAATATGGCATCACTTACAAGTTGAGTGATATAACCAGTTATTAAAGAGAAGAAAAAACTGATACAATTGTTGTAGTTCTGCAAACTTTATTGCACACTTTTTATTTATTTACAGTATTCACAAAAGGAAGCAGACAGCTTCACGTCACGACACCCATTCACGTCTCCCTTCCTCTCTGCAGAGTAGCTCACTTCTCTGTGGAGCACGGTCTTCGATTCCACATCTTCTCCATCAAACCACCGACGTCGACCTCGGATACAGAGATAAAAAAGCAGTCATCAGTCTCTCGCATGTTGTGGGAGCCATAACACAGATGGCTAAGAGCTTGTAGCAATTTTCTGATGCTGGAGGACATATCTTAAAGGTTCTGTATCCTGCCATTTTACAACTTTGAATGTCTGTGATAGGCACATACAGTACATGATAAAATCTTACCTTTGGTGTTATATAGTCTTCAATTATTCAAACTTCAAACCCATCACAGATACTGTATTGTTTCATAGTCTTGCAAGCGGAAATTATTTTACATTTCATGAATGCCTGATTTCCTGTCTGGTCCAAATTAAACTGCTGAACTTGACAGGTTTTAAAAGCGTAGTGTGTAAAATAGAACTGCTGCGTAAAGGCCGCGACACTAACCTTCTGAGATGTGTCCAATTCGTGTTGCTTTGCCTGGTGGAAACGGTCCTATACTTTAATGGCAGCCATCAGCCATGTATTACACGTCACGTTAGTGATGCGCTTCTTGCATGTCTAATAAAAAGGAGGGGTGAGTGTACCCTGTGCATAAACTTAGAGGCAACTATGTTTTTATTTTATGCAGTGATATATTGTCTTTTATTGTTTTTAATGTAGGGCTGTTTTTGCTTTAGTATTGTACCTCCTTTATATTTCTTTTGTTTCATGTTTGTGAATATAGATTTTATCTTACCATCCAACCATTCATCATCTTCGGCTTATCCATAGTTGGGTCTACAGGTTCAGGAGGGAAAACTTGACATCCTTCAAGTTTCAACTTAATTTATTTATAAAGTGCCAGTTCATAACAAAGTCATTTCAAGGCACTTTACAGAAATATCAACCAATTAATAATAAAACATTTTCTATCTAAGGAACCAGCTGATTGGGCTGAATTGTTATTTCAGTACAATCCCCCATCCTGAGCAGCACAATTGGCAACAGTGGAAAGGAACGACTCCCTTTTAACAGGAAGAAACCTCTAGCAGAACCCGGCTCAGGATGGGCGGCCTTCTGCCTTAGCCGACTGGGGTCTGAGCTGACAGGAAAGAGACACAGACAAACACCGATGAATTTTGGCCAGTCGTCATGTCTATAGAAAGATAAACAGAGAAACAGTTAATGGCAGCAGTAACAATCAAAGCAATAACAATTTGATGGTTCTAGTGGGAATATTTCATTGTTTGTTTATGTGAGATACACCCTCCTCAGAGGCAGCCAGAGTAAAGAGAGACAGCAGAGTGAAAAAATGTGGTCAGTATGTCCTCCGGCAGTCTAAACCTATAGCAGCATAACTAAAGGGAAAGCTCAGGAGAACCCAAGCTAACCCTGACTATAGGATTGTGTAAAAAGGAAAGTTTTAAGTCTATTCTTAAAACTACACAAGGTGTCTGCCTCACGGATAAAAAGTGGAAGCTGGTTCCACAGGAGAGGAGCCTGATAACTAAAAGCTCTTCCTCCCATTCTACTTTTAGAAACTCTAGGAACTACAAGCAGACCTGCAGTCTGAGAGCGAAGTGCTCTGTTAGGAGCATATGGAACAATAAGATCTTTAATATAAGCTGGAGCTTGGTCGTTCAAGGCCTTATACGTCAAAAGTAAAACCTTAAACTTTATTCTAGACCTTACAGGGAGCCAATGAAGTGATGCTAAAACAGGAGAAATATGGTCTCTCCTTCTAACTCTCATCAGAACTCTGGCAGCAGTATTTTGGATCAGCTGGAGGCCTTTAACAGCACTATTAGAACACCCTGATAATAAAGAATTACAGTAATCAAGTCTAGAAGTAATAAATGTGTGAACTAAAGTTTCTGCATCTCTTTGATTCAAAATGCTCCTAATTTTAGCAACATTACGCAGGTGGAAGTAGGCTGTCCTGGTAACATGCTTTAATGTTATGAGAAGTGAAGAAGCAGGACGAAATCATATTTTACAAAGCAATTTCTGTCTTTCAGAAATTATTTATACAATCTTCTCAGTATATGAATATACACGAGTGTTTTTAACTCTAAATACATGTAATTAAAAAAAAAAAGATTTCTTATTTGTTGCCACATCATGTTTTTGATAGGGAGGGCAGCGCCCTAGCGCCCACTACTGGCCAGCCGCCACTGGTTACAGTTCATTAGGCACTGGGGAGTTTTTGTACAGCAACACAGATGGTTTGTGTTACTGTGTGGGTGGCTCTCTGGCACAGTAATACACACCAGAGTCTTCAGGTTGCAGATTCTTCCCATTTAGAGTCACTGTTTTACTGGAGGCCTGTAAATCAATCCCAAACTTGTTCTTCAGTGAATCTTTATAGTAGGTGCCATGTCCAATATGTGCACTACAAATCCACTCAAATCCTTTTCCTTCCAGCTGCCTGATCCAGTGTGTTCGAGAACTGCTGAGAGAATAAGAGACCTGACAGCTGATGGTCAAATGATGATCTGGTTGCACGGTCACGATGGCTGGCTGTGTCAAATGTTCACATTTAACTGAAGAAATAAAAAAAAAAATCATTATTTATTCTGTAAAAACAGTCTATGTGATGTGATCAAACTGTTTCATTTTCCAATAGACTTACGGGATCTGGAGGCAAACAGCAGCAGCAGTAGAGCTACAGAGAACATGTTGATGATCAGACGAGAAATTCTCTTTCTCTGACAGCTAGAGATCAAGTTTTTATAGCAAACTGCTGGGAAGTTCATTTTGCATAAAGGATGTCAGGAACTATGTCATGATGTTTTTACTATCACTATAAGAACACAAACACTTTTCTACTTGAGAACTATTCTGTTTATCTCAAGTTTTTTTTTTTTTCTTGATTGAAGTTTACTTTCTGACTTTTTCGTTTGTTACTGTAAAAATATATTTAAACATATTTAAAATATATTGCTCTTTTTTTACCATCTTTTACCAGTATTTGTGTTTTTTTTTTTTTTTTTTTTTTACTATCTGGACATGCTAAATCACCCTGTCACTGTTTAAAAACAAAACATAAATTTCTGTCTGCTGGAGATGATATCCAATATCCACTATACATGCACAGAATCAATCAATCAACCGACCGACTGACCGACCGAGCTAGCTAGCTTTATTTATAAAGCGCTTTAAAACCAAAGTGCTGTACAGGTGGAATAAACTTTGAACACAACAACTTTAAATATATAGATTATAAACTCTGTATTCTGACATTTATCTGAACTTTCTGCACTTGTTTTGCTGTGTTGCTTTGTTATTCAGGAACAAACATGTTTTCATATCCCGACACACTTCATTGCCTCAGAGTTATTCAGTTTTCTAACAGTGTTATTGTGTCTCTTGTTGTTTGTCTGAGACTCTTCACAGACAGACACACAATATTTAATTAACCAGAAAATATTTAGAAAGAGTAAGTTTAACTTGACGGTTTCTTTCAATGTTTTTGGATTGATCTTCTGCAATACACATTTTATGTTTAATATATTAGATCCAGCACTTGATCTCAGAATTTAGCCTTGTTTTATTTTAAAAAAGAAAGTTAACATTTTTATGTTTACTCTGCATATTATTAGTGATCATATGTTTCTTGTACTTTCTGAGAAAGTAATATGAGACTGTTAAACTTATTTTACCGCTGCATTTACAAAGTGACACTGCAGAATCAAAGCATGATGTCATAATGTCATGAATTATAATCACAGCAATAAAACAACAACCAAGCAAAAATAAAAAACTCCAAACTGCAGAATGAAAATGAACAAAAATCTGCTTATGGTTTGGAAAACTGCTGAGTCATGAGACAAACATTTATGACTTTTTCAGCTTTTTCAGATCAAAATGAATAATTATTATTTGTTGTTGCTTTTATTTGGATAAAGTGTTAAAATTAGTTATCAGTCAGTTTCATTTAGGCTTAATGTTTTACATATTGTCCTTTAATGATTTATATATTTTAGCAGTTTCAAGTTTATCTGTTGAGAACAAACACTGGAATTCAGAAATGATTCATGTTTTTGTTCAGCTGCTCCACTGATTCCGTCTCTTCGAACACAATAATAAACAGCTGAATCATGTTAACCTGAGTGTTCAGTGTTCTCTGTCATCATCTCTGCTCTCACAGGTTGGGTTTTGTGATTTTGCTGTTGGGTTCAGCTGTTGCATCTGGTCTCAGAACCAAACAACCTTTGGAGCATGTTACACCAATGGTGGTGCTGTGGTTGGGAGGACTGTCCCACAGATTGACAAGGACTATCCTAAGACAATGCTAGAATTTGCCACGTTGCATCACAGACTGTCCAGGAGTTGGCAGATGCTTTAGTCCAGGTCTGGGAGGAGATCCCTTAGGAAACAATCTGCCACCTCATCAGGAGCTGCCCAGGGGTTGTAGGGAGGTCATACAGGCATGTGGAGGCCACACCCACTACTGAGCCTCATTTAGATTTGTTTTAAGGACATTACATCAAAGCTGGATCAACATTTACGTTTTCCACTTTCATTTTGAGTGTGACTCTAAATCCAGACCTCCATGGGTCAAAACAAACTGATTTCTATTTATCATTATTTAGTGATTTTATTGTCACACATTCAACTATGTAAAGAACAAAGTATTTAATAAGACTATTTGATTCATTCATTCAAGTCTAGTATGTCTTATTTTTGTGTTCCTTTTTTTGAGCAGTGTAATTAGAGACTGATAATCCTGAAGTCAAAGTTGTTATAAATCAAGCAAATTTGGAAAAAAGGAAAAAAAACACATAACAATATGTAAATGAAGGTTATTTAAAAGGAAGTGAAGTCTGTGTGTTTCAGTGAGAAGAACAAAGATCCTCCATCAGATCATATTCAACACCAACATGTTCTCTGTAACTCTGATCCTGCTGCTGACAGCTGGATCCTGTGAGCAGATTTTACTAATAATCACTTAGAAACACTCAATATTCAGATGAATGATGGAGATAATGATGATTTGTGTTTCTACAGGTGTGGACAGTATTGATCTCATCCAGCCAGACTCTAAAGTTGTGCAGCCTGGACAGTCTTTGACCATCACCTGTCGAGTCTCTGGTTACTCTTTGACTGACGGCAGCTATGGAACTGGTTGGATCAGACAGAGAGAAGGAAAAGCACCCGAATGGATTTTTAGCATGTGGTGGGGTAGCAGCGTTTCCCAAAATGATGCTCTAAAGAACAAGTTCAGTTACAGCAGAGACGCTTCAGCAGGAACAGTAACAATAACAGGACAGAATCTGCAGGTTGAAGACACAGCTGTTTATTACTGTGTGAGACAAACACAGTGATACAAAACACCTGCAGAGCTGCACAAAAACTCCATAAACAGAAAGACCCAACAACAAGAAGCCTTAGCTAAATTTACAGAAAGGGAACTATTTATTTTATCTTGCGCTGGATTTTTTTGATTTGGTATTATGGTGTCACTCTTAAAATGTCACTTTTAAAAGGGGAAAGTAAAGGCAGCCACACAAATTAATTTGGCTAAAATATTTGCGAAGAACTGTAGCCACTACGAAAAGTCAATGGAAAATTTGCTTACAGGAAGTAGTATATTGCGCATGCACATTCGTGTCATTTATGCTGAGACGGAATGTCTAGTTTTCAATGACTTTCTACAATTAAACAGCTAAATCTTGTGTTTATTACTGTGGAAACCTTTGGTCATATGATCCTTGTTCACACACAGACCAAAATTTGGTGCCAAGCTTGCTAGATCAAAGAAAAAACATGCAAAACATTCATGTTTCTTCAAATGTTGCTGTTTTTCAGTATAATATATATATAAAAATCTGCGAGGAATTCTGGATCAGAAAAATGCCACTACTGTCATGTTTACCACACTGAGAACAGGACTCTGAATCAAGCTGTTGTATGCATGTGTAAGTTGTACGCATGCGCAGTGGGCTTTTTTCACCCATTCATTCCGCATGGGTGTGTACATGCACGTCTATCCGAATGAGGATAAAAAACCACAAAACCACCCCTCTCGATCGGAAGGGAATTTCATTCTGATCAGGCTGCATCGGATCAAAACATTCTGATTGACATGTTTAAATGACGTATTATTGTTCCGATTGGTTGTTTATTCCGATTAAATGTGCCCATGTAAACGTAGCAAATGAGAGCAGTGGTGTGAATGGGAATGTGACTGATAGTGGACAGGGACACGGGCACAGTGAAGTGGAGGCTGTTAGGACGCCTACCCATCAGGACCCCCAGTCTCACTGACGGGCGGGGTCTTTTGGTAGTGTGGGACAGGAAGCCAGGAGATGACAGGAGGACGCACAGTACAGGCACACCCCCGCCACTAGACGTCGCTGTCTCTCTTCCGGGGTCAGGCAAGCACATCCTAACTGCATCAGCTCCGGGTCCTCCTCTCGCGGTGGTGGTGATGACTTCTGGGTTGAGACGGAAGAAACACGAGGACTGGAAGCGGAGGTTCTGGATCTATGTTGGCCTCGAGCCCGGTTGTCCAGCCGGATGGCGAGCTGGATCAGCTCGTCCAGTGTCTTTGGCTCGTCACGGCTCGCCAGGTTGTCCTGGACCCTCTCTGAGAGCACCTCGAGAAACACCCCTCCTAGCGTGGTGTCTTCCCATCCCGCCTCCTCAGCGACAGTGCGGAAGTCGATGGCGAAGTCCGCCACCGTCTGGCGGCCTTGACGAAGTCTGAGTAGCTTCCTCGTGGCGTCGCTCTTGCTATCGGTGGGGGTGAAGGTGAGTTTGAAGGCCTTTATAAACTCTTCGTAGGGTGTTAGCTCCATGGGGCGGCTACTAAAAAAGGCGTTAGCCCATCGGAGCACCTTGCCGCGGAGCAAGCCCGTGATGAAGGAGGTCTTGCTGGCGTCTGACCTGAAGGCATGCCGGTTGCGGTTAAACAGGATGTCACATTGAAACAGAAAGTCACTGCACTTACTCAATTCGCCAGAGTATGCTTCTGGGTTGGGCGAGGTCATCTCACGGAAGGATGTGGACGGAGGCTCTTCCTCCTGGGGCTGAGGCTGGGCAGGCAACAGAGCTGAGACCTGGCTGGTGAGCTCCACCAGCTGATGGGTTAGCCGACTCAGTGTCTCAGTGATTGTGGTCTGCTGATGGGCCATCTCCCTCAGAACCGAGTCATGCTGTCCCAGAAAAACCCCCTGCAGGGAAAGGGCGGTCTGGATCTGCGCTGCAGAGTCAGTAGCTTGGCCAGATTGTTCTGTCATGTTTACCACACTGAGAACAGGACTCTGAATCAAGCTGCAGACTCCAGACCAGGGACAACAGGTAGGGATTTAAGAAGAGGTTTAATAATACTCAGGCTGAGAGTTTAACAGTCACACAATTAAGAGGTGGATAAACTAAGTCTGCTCCAGCAGATTCAGCAGGAGCTGGCACGGCTGTGCGGACAGCGACGGTCTGTATGTTTGCTGGGTTGCAGGAGACCCGGGGAGCATGCAGGTGCCAGTCGGCTGAGGCGTGTGAGTGCTGGTAGAGGACGGACAGACTGACTCAGAGAGAAGCAGGTGGATCCGGGGAGCTGGTGAAGTGGTGCGGAGGCAGGCCCCAGGAGAGAGAGAGAGAGAGAAAGACAGGATGGAGACCGGTGTGGAAACTGTCTCTGGAGGGATCCTGGACGGAGGCGGTGTGGGAACCGCCGAGGAGGTCCGGGATGGATGAGGAGGCAGCCTGGGAGCTGGCGGAAACAGAGGAACAATCTGGCACCTGCTCTCTGCAACCACTCCTCTCTTAAGCTCAGCAGCTGATGATGGAAACTGGATCCACCTGCCGATGATGGCTGCCACGCCCCTGAAACACAGGTGAAAACACTCACACGCACACAGCAGAATGACACCTGACAACTACAACCATGAACATTATTTAGCTCGATGTGAAAATTGAGCAAAAGGTGACGAGTTCAACGGAACAGGAAGTGGGCCGCTTTCCCGCGATGCACATGCACATGTGTGTTAGCAGCATGTAGCTGCTAAGTGGGATAACATCTTGTTTTAACTGAATTTCAGCAACATATTGTATGTAATACTATCGGAATCTTTTGGTCATATCATCCTTGTTAACACACAAACCAAAAATCTGTTTTATGCTTTGTTATACTTGCATGATCACTGAAAAAAAAAGCAAAACTATGTATTTTGTTCATATATTACTTTTTTTGGTAATATCTACATAACCTTCACAGATGTCGGTATCATTTTCAGAATCTGTGATGAATTCCGGACCAGAAAAATGCTATTTTAACAGCGAATGGTGTTTAGAACCATGTGTAAATTAAGTAAAATGGTCATCTCCGTTCTCATAAATGTAAACAAAGATGACGTGGTTGATATAAATCTCACAAGATTTAATAAAGTCTCGTGAGAAAAGTGAGCTTAAAAAATCTAAAAAATCTCTGGTAAATGCATGCGTTTTGGTGAAGAAAATATCATTTATTCCTGGATGCTGAGGAGTTATAGCCTCAAAAATGTCATCGGTAATTTTGAAATATAGTAAAAGGTGGAAGATATGGGAGTTTTGCATTTACTCCCCCTCACAGGAGAGACTGCTCATGATTTGAAATTGGTGCAATAGTTAAAATGCTGAGAAAACTGAATGGAAATTTGTTGTGTTTATGATCTTTCAAATCTATGTGTTTTTAGAATAAACATTTAGACTTACTTAAAAACATGGTGGTCATGGAAAGCAAAATATACGATATTACAGAATAATAGTTCCCTTTCTGTGAATTTTGCTCAGGCTTCTGTAGATGTGTTGTTGGGTCTTTCTGTTTATGAGGTTTTTGTGCAGCTCTGCAGGTGTTTTGTATCACTGTGGTCATATCTGACACAGTAATAAACAGCCGTGTCTTCAACCTGCAGATTCTGTCCTGTTATTGTTACTGTTCCTACTGAAGTGTCTCTGCTGAAACTGAACTTGTTCTTCAGAGCATCATTTTGGTAAAAGTTTCCATTGCTTCCCCACATGTGACAAATATAATCTGGTGCTTTTCCTTCTCTCTGTCTGATCCAACCTGTTCCATAGCCGTCAGTCAAAGAGTAACCAGAGACTCGACAGGTGATGGTCAAAGACTGTCCAGGCTGCACAACTTTAGAGTCCGGCTGGATGAGATCAATACTGTCCACACCTGTAGAAACACAAATCATCATTATCTCCATCATTCATCTGAATATTGAGTGTTTCTAAGTGATTATTAGTAAAATCTGCTCACAGGATCCAGCTGTCAGCAGCAGGATCAGAGTTACAGAGAACATGTTGGTGTTGAAGATGATCTGATGGAGGATCTTTGTTCTTCTCACTGAAACACACAGACTTCACTTCCTTTTAAATAACCTTCATTTACATATTGGAAAGGAAGTTGTCTTTTCCCCCTTTTTTTCCAAATTTGCTTGATGTATAACAACTTCAGGATTATCAGTTTCTAATTACACTGCTCAAAAAAAGGAACACAAAAATAAGACATACTAGATCTAAATTAATGAAATATTCTTTTTAAATACTTTACATAGTTGAATATGTGACAATAAAATCACTAAATAATGATAAATAAAAATCAGATGTTTTGACCCATGGATGTCTGGATTTGGATTCACACTCAAAATTAAAGTGGAAAAACTAAATGTTGATCCAACTTTGATGTAATATCCTTAAAACAAATCTAAATGAGGCTCAGTAGTGGGTGTGGCCTCCACATGCCTGTATGACCTCCCTACAACACCTGGGCAGCTCCTGATGAGATAGAAAACGGTATTCCTGAAGGCTCTCCTCCCAGAACTGGACAAAAGTTGCTGCCAACTCCTGGACAGTCTGTGATGCAACGTAGTGTTGGTGGATGGAGAGAGACATGATGTCCTAGATGTGCTCAGTTGGATTCAGGTCTGGCGACCAGGCGGGGCCAGTCCATAACATCAATGCCTCCATCTTGCAGGAACTGCAGAAACACTCCAGCCACATGAGGTCTAGTATATTGTCTTGCATTAGGAGGAACCCAGAGCCAACTGCATTAGTAATAAGTAATAAGTTGCTATTACAAATACCAACAGTTGTAACTAAGATCCACATTGAATCTTCTTTTAGTTTTTATGCTCCTCACCTGCAGAACAGTCTGCCATGGGACCTGAGGGCAGCTGAGAATGTTTTAATTAACCAGTTTTTAATTATACTATTAGTTTTATTATTATTAATGTGTATACTTTTTATAACCCTTAATTTTTATCGAGTCATTAATTTTTAAATTGTTTTTTATGAATTGTTTTATTTAAGTTCATTATTTTCATGTTTTTTATGTGTTTATTTAACTTGATTTTAACTCACATCTCCAGTGTTTCTTCATGAGATCGTCCATGCTGGAGCTGAGCCTGCTGGGTGTGCTGGACCAGTACCTGGTCTGAGCCTGCATCTGTGTTCAAATGATACTGGTTTGACTGCAGAAGACTCTGATCAGAGTGTTTCTAGTGATGCGTCCTCCATATGCTTCCAGTATGGACAACCCTGTAAGGTGTTGTCACAGTGGGGTAGAGTTCTGTATTTATTTTTCATTATGTTGCTTGGTTGTATGTTTGAGTGGGTAAAATCTCGCTTTTATTTCATTGAACTGTAGATTTTAATGTGTCATGCACTCTGTACTACATTTGTATGAAGCATGCTATATAAATAAAAGTTTGATGGATGGATGGATGGATGGATGGATGGATGGTTGGTTGGTTGTTTGGAACAACGCGTGTTGTAAACATGTGCCTTTGTATAAATAATCACAGTGGGCTTCAATGGCCAAAAATGCCATGCTGCTTTCTGGTCCCAGTCTAGCCCTGGTTGGGTGCATTTTTTTTTAAATTGACGCTCTCATATATGCTTTATACAACTTTCGTAATTAAAGGCATAAAATTAAGGCTGAAAGTCTGTTGAACAGATGTTAAAACCTGATGGAGCAGAACGATCAGTGCACACAACAAGCGGAAGCTTTGTGTAACACTCGGGTCCCAAAAATGACCAAAAACCAGAAGTGAAACACGGCAGAGAGCAACAGAGCGTCACAGACAGCAGGTGTGAGGGGGGGGTTATGCCAGTAACAGAAACAAGAGAGCACATTTAAATATCTCACATCTGTTTAAAGAAACTATCACACAAGTTTCTTCTCATGACTTTGCCAAAGATTTGAATTTAAAATTTACAGTAATAATAAACTGAAAACTTAACCAGGTGTGAAAAGTCATGATTTACATACAAGATGAACATGAGTCACTGATTCCAGGTGCTGGTGTTGAGAACATCATGTAACATAAAATACAATGTGTTAAACAGAATTCACAATAAATGTTATGCATCAAGTAAAACACACAGTTATAGTAATTTAGAAGCAATAAGAACATAGTCAAACGGTATCATCATTCCAAAATGTATTTATTTTTAAATCATAAACAATACATAGAGTTAAAATAAGAAATAACATACATGAATAATTATGGTAAATACAAACAAAAATCCCCCCCAAAAAAATCACAATATGAAAATCTTAATCCATAATACTGTGATAATGACGTAATGTGTTAACTATTTATATGAGCACAGAATTCCAACATTTTGTCATGGTATGAAAATATATTATGAGAAAATATTTTACTGTTCAACAAACTTTTTCTTTTACGAGCTCTTAGTTTTTGGTTATTTTTAATTTGCAGTTTATATTACGCTTGTTCTTCTAAAAAATACTGAAATATTACTGTCTGTTTTATGTGTTTCACCAATATTTGCAAAAAAATTAGTTGCAGAAATATAAACTAACTATATGTCTCAAAATGTTTCCCACTGAACTAAAGATTTTTCAATGAAATAAATGATTAAATTGTTGAAAGTCACTGTGTTTTGATCGAAATTTACAGACAAATACCCAGTTACAAATCAAAACCTATTGTTATTTTTTAAATAATGAATATTATTTAAAATGTATCAATTATTGCCTTTTTTTAAATATGGGACACAATTAAACTAATTGAAATTCAAAGTAATTATTAAAAAGTACAGATTTAAGACTTAGCATATGTCTTACTTGGTTTGACAACTGAAGCATGTTGTTGTCCTGCAGCATGAACCGCGACACATTTGAAGTTCTTCTTTGCGTCCCAGTCATGTCTCCTGACTTGAACTTGACTGATTCCCATATATTCACTGCCTTTCAGTATTGAAGGGTACGTGATGGCATTGTCCAGGGTGTTATCATCTTGTTTCCATGTGAAAGTCAGAGCACTGGGAGTAAATCCGGTGGCAAGACAACCGAGAGTGACTGTGTCACTGCCCCCAGAGCCACATGGCATCAGAGGAAACACAGTTGGACCCTTCGTAGTTGCTGAAAAAGGAGAAACAAGCATGTCATTATTTAACCAAAACATAAATTAGATAATATAAAAAACCTTTTCTATGAGAAATTTATTTAAAAAGAAAAAAAGGTCACAGATTCAACAAAAAACAACATAATGTTAATAACACTTTTATACAGTTTTTCAGAAGATAAACCTTTATTCATTCTATCCTATTAATTTAGTTTGTTAAGATTAATAAACTGTTTCTGCTATTATTTTACAATCTCAAAATGAATCCACTACATTTTAAATCCACAATTTCGAAACATTTTTAAAATGGTAATTGTTAATACAACTTTTACACTATCACATTTGAGCTTGTTACAGTAAAAGTAGCCTGTAGATATAGTTCATTATGACACATTAAACAATGATGTTTATATTGTTACATGAACATATTTAAAAAAAAAATCTAAATTATATGATACCGTAAATTTCAATTAATATAAATTTTACCTGATGTCACTTTAGTGGCTTTTAGCCAGCCATCAAAATTTGACTTATTTCAGTAAATCAAAAATTAAAAACACTCACCACAGCAATATCTTGAAATTTCACAGTTTTGTTTTCAGAATTAATTAAAATCAATGTAAAATGTAATATTGTTTATTGAGTTTGAATGTAACTTAAATTTAACCAAAAAAATAATAAAGCTGTTGTTTTCAATTGCTTTTTGTCCTTCTACAAAAAATTCTGGATTTTTTCTTTTTATCTCAAATCTTGTTGTAATCTAATCAAATAAAAAATATATGTATATTTTTTCTCTTACAACAAATTTCATAAACTAATCAGAAACAATAACTTTTCATACCTGAAGTGACGGTGACCATCGTTCCTTTTCCCCAGTAGTCAAAAGCGTAGTCACAGTAACACAAATCATCAACTATCCAATACTAAAACCTGCTCATAGATTAATACAATAGCCATGACAGGTTGTTTTATGAAAATCTAACTTCTAAAAAATATTCACTAAATTTGAAAGGAAGAATTCAGATGATTTAACTGTTTCCACTGTCAAGACTTCAACTGGGTCGACACATAAGAAACAGGTTTGCCCATAAAGTCCTCCAGGAATGAATCCATCATGCCACAAAGATATTTCCTCAAGTTTCCTTTTCCCCAGTAGTCAAAGTAGCCGTCACAGTGAAATACTACAGTTTGCTTCTACTTATCTTGTTTGAATTAAGGAAGACACAGAAGTTTTCCTCTACTATTTATTAGCACCTCCCAGGAGATTTTTATTTCCTTTAGTCTGTTATATAAAACTACGTCAATTTGCCAACAGTTACTTCACACTTCCTCTTCAACTGACTTTCTTGTCAGCTCCAATTCACACAGAATAAAATGGACACAGCTGATATTAACTGAACTGTGCAATTTAGAAATCTTAATTTTACAAACCGATATGGATATTAATGATCTGCTCTGTATTTATGGTGTACTTAATTAAACTTGGTCTTTGTTCAAGGGCATTTGCTCTGCAAGTCACAACTTGGGGTGTATTTCAGAAAGCAGGTTTAATAAACTCTAAATCAAAACCTGAACTCAAAGTTGACCAACTCTCAGTTGTCAAACTCAGAGTTTTCTGTTTCAGAACAGGTGTTAAGCGTTAGTTCAATCAACTCTGAGTCAAAGTTAACCTGAGTTATACTCGTGCATGATGATATAAGAAGCCCTCATAAGTGGAACACAGATAACATGATTCACCATGGCAACCAGTGTACCAAAGGGTAGCGCCCCCTACTGCTTCCCAGTAGAATTTGATCTTTTAATGACTTCATGTGTAAAAAATGAGCACATTTAAAAGAAAAAGCTGCAGCAAAAGAGAAAGAGATTGTGTAACAGAAAATTGTTGATCAAGTCAATGTGTGAGTCTTAATTAGAGGAAAAAAAAGTTTATGAATGTTCCACTCATTCAACATTTATATTCCATATGTTTTTGAGCGCACAGGTGCAACCCAGCAGGTGCAAAAAGGACATGACAGTAAGTAAAGATGAAATATAAAAATATAGTTCAAACAGGTGAGGTATCATTTACATTTTTATTGTTTACATTTGATTTACAAGCAGCTGTTATGTTGTTTAACTTTCTCATTAAACTGCATTCAGTGGTTATACTCTACATGTGATAGCTAGATTTAAATATTTAGGAAATTCCCCTAAACAATGAAAAAGCAAAAATATTCCACTATTCCATCACTGCCAGTATTTAATATTGTCTATATAAAGACACATCTAACTGACCCCATTATAGCAACATAAAGAAGGCTGAGGCCTGTAAAACAGGTGACCACAGAAAGGGAAGATGCTACACTTTAGTAAAATAACTTTGGTTTTAGTTAATAGTGTTGATCAATGTGTTAATCCAACTTGCAGCTTCTTTCTCTTCATCAGAGCATGTTGGAAATGATAAGGGATCTATTAATGAGGAAGAGGGTCCATCAACCTCCACAGCACAGCTTACCTCAGTAGGAATATTATTCAGCATTAACCAACAACTTACTATGAAACTTAGTAGACATGGAAATAGAATTGTCTCAGTGTGGACAGCATGTCCACAATGGGTCATATGAGAGACGTGTGAACTGAGAATATTGCTTAAATAAATAATTGATGATCATGGAAACGCTCATACTCATCATCACTCTGGGTCTGATCATCAGTGTTAGGAATGTTACTTTAAAAAAGTAATTTAGTTAGAAACTGAACTCCTCTACAAAAAAAGTAACTAACTGAGAAAGTAAAGGACTGCATTACTAAAAAAAAAAAAAAATTCCTTGTATTAAGCAAATAAAACTGATTCTAATTAGACATATAGTCTGGTGGCACCAGGAATCAAACTCACATCCTCTTAACTAAAGGTATTCTTTACCACTGGGCTATAGTGACCAGCACATTTCTCAGAGTGCCCGACCTCTATAAACCATGTTTATGTGCATTTAGTCATGTTACATAGTTCCAATTCATAGTAACACTGCATTTTACGTTCACTAGCAATAACGGTGTTTTAATGTTGGAAATTGTAATTTATTAGATTATTCGGTTACTGAAAATCCAACCATGTTGCGCAACGCTGTTACTTCATTCCAAACGCTGCTGATCATCCTCTCTCTGTCCCGACGGAGAGTTCTGTATAATATCTGCACTTCCAAGTCAACAGGCTCATCAAGAAACGGACACGCCGTGTCTGTTACTGATTTCAGACAGCAGGCTTCAACTTAAGAGCAGGAGAAACGCTGAGTTGTGTCAAACAAACCTGCTGGCGAGCAGTTTAGGTTCACGGAGTGTGTTGCCCGGGTAACTGACTCAGAGTTAAAATTGCATTAAATATGATTTTGCTCCAAATGAGAAGCTCAATGGCTGTGTGTCGTTTTTCGAGTAGTGTGCATGCGTTGTAGCTCCTCCCTCCCTCTTCCTCTTTTTCCCTCAACGGAAGAAACGCCTTCGTGAATCGGGTATTACGTAGTTTTGTTTGCTATCGGCATTGCTGGAGTTTTTTGTGGAACTACTACAACTTTGTTTCTTCAAACATCTCGGAGTCATCAATGGTAAAAGGATGTTTATTGTTACTCAGTACAAGTGCTGCTAGTGCTGAAATGCTAGCTAGCGTGGATCACTGAAGCAGGATATCTACCTGCCTCTCAGATATCTCGGCATGGATGAGGGATCGCCACCTTCAGCTTAATCTGTCCAAAACTGACCTCATTGTCTGTCCTGCCAGTAACTCTTTACCTCCTCAGATAAGCGTGCAGCTTGACTCCATCACGCTGGTCCCCACAACCTCTGCCAGAAAACTTGGTGTCATACTGGACAACCAGCTGTCCTTCAAGGAGCAGGTTAACTCCGTAGCTCGCTCATGTCGATTCGCTCTTTACAACATCAGGAAAATCAGAGCCTTCCTCACAGACCACACCACACAGCTTCTGGTCCAGGCCCTGATCTTGTCCCGCATCGACTACTGCAGCTCTTTGTTGGCCGGTCTTCCGGCGTCCTCGGTTAAACCTCTGCAGATGATTCAGAACGCAGCAGCACGTCTGGTCTTCAACCAGCCCAAAAGGGCTCATGTCACTCCGCTGCTCATTTCCCTGCACTGGCTTCCAGTTGCAGCACGCATCAAATACAAAGCTCTGCTTCTGGCTTACCAGACTCTAACACACACAGCTCCTACTTACCTTCACTCCTTCATCCAAACCTACATTCCCACGCGTCAGCTACGCTCAGCCGCTGAAAGACGCCTAGCGCTTCCACCACAACGTGGCATGAGATCATTATCCAAACTCTTCTCCTCTGTTGTCTCCCGATGGTGGAATGACCTACCAAACTCGGTCCGATCCTCAGAGTCTGCAGCTACTTTTAAGAGCAGACTTAAGACTCACCTCTTTAAAGAACACTTTCAGTCATAATGAGGAATTGATTTATGATTTATGATGGGCGTTTATCTCTACAAGGGTAAAAAAAAAAAAAAAAAAAAACGCACTTGATGTATCATCGTCCGAATTAAACTGGACTCCAAACAGTCCACCTCCTTATATTGTTTCCTTCTCTTTGATTTCTTGCTTGTATGTTCTCTCAATGTAAGTCGCTTTGGATAAAAGCGTCTGCTAAATGACAGTAGTAGTAGTAGTAAGCATGATGCTGCACACTGCTCAGCCCCTGTTGTCAGATGTGTCTTTCTCAGAGCTGATTCACAAGAGTTTCTGCTCATCTGTTTATTTTTTCACCATGGGTACGTAAATGACATAAAAAAACAATTGAAGAGAGCTTGTTTTAGTTACTCCTGCTTTTAATTTGATATCGTTCATCTTGTCTTCAACTCTTTCTCTTACTCTTTTGTTTGTTTAGACACCCAAAAACCCCAACCCCCCTCAACATAGTCAGCACACTCCGTTGCGCTGTGTGTGTGTATGTGTGTGTGTGTGTGGGTGTGTGTGTGTGTGTGTGTGTCTGTGTGTGTTTGATTGTCTCGTGTGTCCTGATGGTATTTCCTGCCAGAATTGACTCAGAACGCTCACGCAAAAAATCAAATCAAAAATACTTTATTAATCCCAGAAGGGAAATTAAGTGTTGTTGTAGCTCAGTTCTCCTTCAGGGAGCCATTGTAGAGGGTTCTAGGTGTGGACAGGAAGGATCTCCTGTAACGTCTGTGCTGCAGTGGATTATGAAGAATCTTCTGACTGAAGACACTCTGGTGTTGAGTTACTGTGTTCTGAAGAGGATGATGAGGGTTTTCCATCATGTTCTTCATCCTCCTTTGGACAATCAACTCAAGAGACTCCAGTTCAGTCTCGAAGACAGAATCAGTCCTCCTTATCCATCTGTTCAGCCTCTTCATGTCAATTGCTCTGATGCTGCTTCCCCAACAGGTGACTGCAGATGTGATCAGCTTACAGACTCCTTTTCCTTTGCCGTTCTTCTTCAAATCTCTGTCTGCCCGTATTATTGGAAAGCCAGGCAGAGACACACTGGAGTCCAGGATATGTTTCTTTAGCCACGTCTCAGTAAAACACATGATGCTGCATTCCTGATACTCTGGCTGGGTCTTCAACAGAGTTTCAAGTTCATCCATTTTGTTAGCAAAGAGATCTCACATTTGTCAGTATGACTGATGGAACTTCCTCTTAAACTTCCTCTTTCTCTCTCTTCACTCTGCTCCTGCTCTGCATCCACGTCTTCTTCTTTTGAGCTCATCAGGGATCCAGAGTTTCAATTTGAGGATTATTTCAGCCTTAAAAATGTCAGTTAGTTGCTCTTTCTTTTAAACAAGTCACTTGTTGCCATGGTTACGCATCATAACAAGTGGCAAAAAAGTGACAAATCAAGCAAAAAAACCCAATCAGCACAGAACCCAAATCAGAAGAAAAGTATTTAGAAAATATTTCCAGAAGAAAAAAGTAGCAAGAAATACTCAAAAAGAACCAAAAAAATGCTAGCAAATGCTAGCTAAGTCACAGAGCTACTCCAACAAGCCGCCACCAGTTGTAGCGCTATTCCGGAATTAAAAAAAAACAGATGATAACTTAACAGCTCCATGTCTGGCGTGAACTACATCATATAGGTTAACAAGGGCATCGAATGGAAGCGGTCTCGGTTCCGCTCGGCTTTGCAGGGCTTCAGCGTGAAGTAGTACTGAGGCCTAAGCAAACTACGTAATACGTACAGAAATATAATTGACAATCTAGTAGCCAATAGATAACGAAATGGGTTTGTTATCTATTGGCTACTTTATTTCAAGCCCCACCAGATCTATGATTTATGAATATTATTACTTTTTCTTTTGGAAAACATAAGTACAAGACCACTACAAGTTGATGAAATAATTTTAAAGCAAATTTGACATCTAAATTTGTTACAAAATCCTCTTTACCACCTTTAAGCTGAACTCACTTTGTAAAATCAAAAAACCAGAGTATCCCTCATCTCAGGCTTAACTAACTCAAGTTTTTCCACTAAACCCGCTTTCTGAAATACACGCTGGGTGTTAACAGGTGTGTGTATAGCATTTTAGGTTTATTTATATATTTAACATGATAACTATGTAACAGTTACACTCAGGTGAGACACTAATGAAGCTGCATGTTGAATTTACATGTATTTTGGTTAAAGTCACTGTGTTTGAAACTGAATTTATATTATTAGATTTCTGACTGAATTGTCTCAAACAGTCTTAGCATTTATGCTGTAATAATGTGGATCATAAAGTGTGAAAATTGTTTATTGATATAAATTTGATCTAATGTTAGTTTTTTTCCATTTTGATCAGTAAAAACTTTAATCTCTGCTTAGAAATATATTTCAGTGTCACTGTGTTCTAAAAGCTAACTGTATTTAAACTATTATATGTAGAGTCATTTAAATTCCTTTTTTTTAATAAATTCAGAATTTGACAGTATTTAACTGTTTTTATGACTGTAGCAGAAAACTTATTTGGTAACAGAAAAATGTAAACATTTTGCAATAATTTGATAATGTGATTCGTTTGATTTTCATTTTTTTTCTCTTAACATTTAACATCAAATATCAAAGTGAAAAACATGTGACTAACAGTAGCCATGGTTAATAGAGGAAGTCGTATTTTGCGAGACTCCTGTTTGTGTCTTTAATGATGTTCATCTAAGTCAACTATAAACTGCTGAGTCCTCAGATTGTTGAACTTAGTGTCTGTTCTCTGTTGTCTTCTCTGCAGGACATGTAGAGTTGGACAGTATCAACGTTTTAAATCGACCTCACAGGAATTAAAGATTGTAATTTGATCCCAGCTGCTTCTGAATGACATTTTAATTTGAGCCAAACTTCATGATTGAGATGTGAGATATGATCCTTTAAAATATGTCACTTCTGGTTGAACATTCTTATCTTGACTTTGTTTAACAGAGGAAGGAGCTGCCAGTTAAAACATGATAAATGATCTGAATAATGAGTCATTTTATGGGACTGCACGGTGGTGCAGTTGGTTGAGCTGTAGCCTTGCAGCAAGGAGGTCCTGAGTTTGAATCTGTGCTGAGACCTTTCTGCATGGAGTTTGCATGCAAGAGGTTACTTTTCAACTCTAAATTGTCCCCTAGGTGTGAGTGTGTGTGTGAATGGTTGTTTGTCTATGTGTGGTCCTGCGATGGACTGGCGACCTGTCCAGAGTGTCCCTCGCCTCTCACCCAAAGAACGCTGGAGATAGACACCAGCTCCCTGCGACCCTAAACAGGAAGATGCAGAAGATGGATGCAAGTCATTTTATAACATGTTTTGGCTCAACCTAAATCACATTAAATGACTGTATGTAACTCACTTCCTGTAAACGTGCTCTTGATTAAATGCTGGTTTCAGTTAATGAAAACATTTTGTCAAGTAGAAGCACATTTCATAGTTATGTGAGATTACAAAATTATTTTTTTATGGTCTGAGGCCCTCTGCTGGTGACTTCATATAACATTGTGTTCAGACTGCTCTGATGGTTTGTGTCACTGTGAGGCGTCTGGCACAGTAATACACTGCAGAGTCTTCAGGCTGCATGTTCTGTCCATTTAGAGTCACTGTTTTACTGGAAGAGTCTAAAGAAATACTGAACTTGTTTTTGAGGGAATCTTTGTAGTCTGAACTACCCCCAATCTTTCCATCACCGATCCACTCCAGTCCTTTTCCTGCAGGTTGTCTGATCCAGTGTGTCCAGTAGTCATTTATAGAATAAGAGACCTGACAGCTGATGGTCAGACGTTGACCTGGCTGTACAGTCACAGAGGCTGGTTGTGTCAGCTGTTCACACTTCACACCTGGAAGAAGAAGAAGTTACAAATGATGATGAAATGTTTCAAGAATGAACTTCTGACTGTAATAAATGTGAATAAACTCACATCCAGCTGCTAAGAGCAGGAACAGAGCTGCAGAAAACATGTTGACTGATGAAACAAACATCCTGTCAACTCAACTCCATAAACTGATGAGATGTTTTTATAGCAGATGGGAGGAGCCAAAGTTTGCACGGTAGAATCTGTGTCTGTGCCTGGCACTTCCTGGCATGGTCGGGTCCCTGCTAGGAGGGGCTGCCTTTGGGTTTGAATCCATATCCTGGTGTGCTTGGGTGTTGCTGGATACTGGCGGGGCCTTTGGGGTCATCACTGGGGTTAGGCGGGGCTACCTCTGTTGCCATATGTGTATATGTATATATACTGGATCATATCGAGAGAGTGGCTTGACTTTATTTGCTTAATAAAACTAGACAACGTTGATGACGGGTGCATCAGCGATAAGCTTGTTGAAAATGTGTTTTTCCTGCTCTTGCCTCATTCACGTCATGTGGAGTGACATCACTACAATGAGACGCTCTGATTGGTTGAAGCGCTGCTTCAAGAGCATCAAAAGTTCAGCTAGCTGAACTTCTGGGTTGCTTGCATTTCAAACAAAACCCTGGAAAAGCTTGAAAAGTTGACACTGCTAATGCTCACAAAGTGCTGCAGAGACTCTGGCAGCCCTCTGACGGACTCTACCGTAGACTTTACATCTAATCTAATTTTTTTCATGAAGTGCATGTAATTTGATTTTTGTAACTCCTTTGCTGCCTCTTGGCCAGGACTCCCTTGTAAAATAGGTTTTTAATCTCAACAGGACTTTTTTTCCTGGTTAAATAAAAAAAAAAAGTCTTGACGCTGACGCTTGGGCCGGTGTGAATGCATCATAATGGGTCTCAAGGGCAAATTAAAGATTAAACATCTGCCTCAAACCTTTTAGTTTGACAGTTGTTGGTTGTCGACTGATTATGTTATAGTTTTTTGAAACTGTGTTGAAACTGTAATGTCATCTCCTTCCATACACAATATAAATATATGGAACATGCAATTGTTGTAGTAAAATATTTTTTGTATCTGGAGGAAACATAAAAAAGGTGAAGAACGTTTGAAGGGGATTTAAGTTTTAAATCGACTTCACCTTAAAGTGAGTAAATAATTTAATGATGCTGATGGTCTGATGGAGTTGATGGTTATCCTGTTCAGTGGAGAGTCACTTTCTCCTTCTCAGGATCTGTTGCAGTTGTTACCGCCAACCGTTGCTTGATATTGTATATTTTGTCAATCATAACCTTTAGTTTCAACTTGTTTGTTGTGGTCAACAGACATTTTCTGATTCCACTTATGTTTATGCAGTTAATAACACTGTTCATGCCATCCAGCCTGTCCTATTGCAAGAGGATAGTAATGAGCACAGCAGTGGTTGCAGTCCCAGCATCTTGGGCAGTGCTGGGCTGGCCGGGCCCACCCATTCAGGTGGCGGGCCCAGCTCAGAAGCGTGATATGAGAGTTGGACCTCCTCCACATTCATGCACATCAGAGGGAAGCTACATGCGAGCAGCCTGGCCTTTTTACAACTGAAATCCACAGGAACATGGAATTCATAATCAGTTTATACAGTTGCTCTAAAAGCAGATCTATGCAAGGGTTTATAATTTTTGCCCAGTCAGGTTTGAGTCGTTGTCAAAACTTTACAAGAGCCACTGACTTCAGTGATGCAGTAGGTGTAAAATATTCTATACAGTGGTAGATGGTTATGCACAACCTCGGTGCCCAGCAGTTTTGTGCACATAAGCGTTGTGCGCATTTGTTCGTCAGTGGTCATTTGTACGGTAAACACGGGTAGCAGTGTTCAGCATTAATAACAGATAATTGGAAATGATGTAATAACGCAATTACAATATATTAGGAGAATAAAACTCTCAAACAGACCGAGTTATATACTCATTGAGAGGATCTAATATTACACTAACAGATGCGCTAGATAATCGTGCATGGCACAGATTAAGTTACAGTTAGTAACAGAACAGAACGGTTTTCTATATCGGATGTCAAGAACTCATGATCGGGCAATAAAAGCTAGAACAAATGTTACATTTGACACTATTTCACACTGAAGAAGTCGGTGATTATTTTTTGGCGACCCTCCTTTGGCCAGACACGCATATACGTAAAAACCAGAGCATCCTTGTTCCACACACAGGGAGCAGGGAGAGTGTACGAGAACACCAGCGGAGGTGTACAGTCAAGTAACTAGTGAGAAACAGCAAGATTTAGTGAGATGTATGTATGATACCTCCAAAAGTTTTGTGCATATAGCTGTTGGCGCTGTGCATATAAGTGTATGGATTCTCTATGACACAAGAATGTGCCCAGCATTTTTGTGCATATAACCGTCGACCACTGTATAATGTTGTGCTGCATGACCAGCTTTATTTTCACTCTCACATGGAGCTTTATGATGTGCGAATTTACAAGTGAATCACCAATATTGGCTCTAAGTGCATTGGGGTAAAATTCGCCACCACCGTCATTTGGTAGAAAATGACCCTTGAATGACATTCTTCACCTCTTACAAAGTTGGTGGCAGTAACGCACTAATTCATTGTTTCCCAGCTGTGAATATTTATCAAGAAGAAGAAGTGCATGCTAACTAGTAGTCATGATGTAAACATTCAGAAATGCACGCAAGAAAGGAATTAGTTAGTAATTTTTAGTGGCAGAATTGGACTGAGGAAGGCCTAATTTATCAAAGAGTTGCGGTTATTCAAACAGGCGCAAAATGCTCAGCGGCCGCAAAAACAAGCAGCAAGGCATTTACTAATGACACACAGGCAAAACTGAGCCGGTTAAGCCTGCAGCAAGACGTGCAATGTCATTGTAGCGCTCTCCCCCTTGATGTATATGCAACGTGGGCGTTTCTGTCAGAAGGCACAAGATATTGGGAGGAGAACATGTAAGTAAGTGGGCGTTCCAGGTGCAGTGTGATTTATCAAACCTGAAACTGTTTGCGACTTCTAATTTTGCGCGTATTTTTATCGCCTTTGAAAAGCATGTTTTAACTCTGCGCAAAAAGGATTGTTGGAAGGAGAAGGACACAGACAGACACGTGGATCCTTCCACCACACTGTGACAGTGCTGCGTCTCTCAGGGTAGATTGTCTAGTGAGTGTCACAGGTTTTGAATGCAGTGTTACGTGAGCAGATACATTAATTTTCCAAACACTTGAGATACAAACATGGCGAATTATCCGCTCACGATTGTTTCATTCTGAGGAACAGTGTTATATTTACGAGGCTGAGAGATGGTGAAGAGACGGCTCTTGGGTGCGTGTGTTATGTTATTCGTGCCTTGTAAATATCATTCCATACATTTATGAATTTAATAGCAGCTCATGATCTATTCCTAAGGTGATGGCGCAGAACCCATTTACCCCCCTGCACTCAACCCGACTGCTGGAAAGTAACATCAATATAATCTGGCCCATATATGCACGAGAAACGTTTTGGAGCGCACTGCATCCTGAAAAGCAGGTGTTGGTGTTTGGACCGCACTGGAGGGGCACTTTACGCACCAGGTCACCCCAGCCATCACACTATCAACACTTTCTCCGTGTTTTATGCAGCAAATCGTTCTTTATTTTGGTCCCTGCTGCCTGCAGAAGATTCTAACAGCAGATACTGGTCGGATGAATCCACCTCAGGTTCACTAGAATAGCTAGAAGAACTGTGACGTCGAGCTGAAGACATCACAAGCTCGAAATGACGAGCTGGATCAAAAACCGCACCACCTTCGACACAATACTCGTTCCTGGTAGATCTGACTGTTGCGCTGAAGAGATTTTATCCATGTAATAAACTCCACCACCTTCTCAATTCCATAAATTCTATACTAGTTTGTTCTGTACTGACAAGTTTGCCCCCCCCCCGTTTAAAAATCCTATCTGCACCCCTGCTGGGACTTAATTAACACATACCAACATAGGCTGAGTGGCTCAAATAACACTAATGAATAACATTAAATAAACAAAGTTAACTTGTGAAACTAATAAATTTAACAAATGAATCACTTGATTGTAATATTGAGCATGCTTTTCTTCATTAAATAAGAATTGGTTAATGTCATCTCCATTAAATAAGAAATGTAATCACATTACCAGATCCTGGTTAAAGTGTGTCTGAGACAGGATTTGTATCAAGAAAACACAGCTGTGGGTTTTTGTACAGCTGCTTCACTGACTTCAGTCACTGTGACTCTCGAGCACAATAATAAACAGCTGAATCTTCAGTCTTCAGACTGTTTAACTGCAGATAAACTTGCTGTTGGTTGTTGTCTCTGGAGATGATGAACCGACCCTGAAATGACTGAGAATAATATGTGCTGCCACTGCTCGGGTGGATGAAAGCGATCCACTCCAGTCCTTTTCCAGCTGCTTGTCTGATCCAAGCCATCCAGTGGCTGCTGAATGTGAATCCAGAACCTGTACAGGTCAGTTTGTGGGATTCTCCTGGTCTTTTAATCACTGATTCTGATTCAGTCAGAGTCTGTCCTGCAGCACCTGTCAATAACATAAAACAACATGAACAGAAATAAGTTGGTGAATCTAATAAAAGGCAGCAGTTTTTAGGACGTGTGAATATTTTCACCTGCCCAGCAGATAGTTAACAGCAGCAGTCCTGTTCTACACTCCATCATGTTCAACTGTGTGTTTGCTGTTTTCTGTCCTCTGCAGATAAATAAGAGCTGGAAAACATGTTTTACATGAACTCCTCCTCACAGGAAGGAAACAGCTGGATCACATCAGGTTTGGTTTTCAGCTTCACTTTGATTCATTATTAGCTTTTATTGTGATGATGACTGTGAGAATCAAACAGCTGATTTTAGAGATTTTAATGATTCATTTTGTGGTTCTAGCATAGTTTTTTACATCAATGTGCTGAATTGAAGTTTAAAATGTCCATCTGTTGTGTTTAAATACATGTTTATAAATTACTTTCATTTAGTTTTTGTTTCTGTGTAAAAATTTAACTTCAGTGTGACTATCAAATATACTTACTTACAAATTTACATTGTAATTATTACAATTCCATTTCATTTTAACATGGTTCTCCATCTGTGGTAAAAGTACCACTGTTGGATTTTATGATTCTTGTTGTGGAACTTTAAAGAAACATCCACATCCCCTTAGAGCTTAGTGTTTTCTAAAGATGGTTTTCATGATATAAAGTTTTAAAAATGCTCAACCAGACCATTAAAAACTGGTCTTAGAGCTCCTCATCTGGTGGTTTTCTACAACTGCTCTGATGGTTTGTGTCAATATGAATATCTGGCACAGTAATACACAGCAGAGTCTTCAGGCTGCATGTTCTGTCCTTCTAGAGTCACTGTGTTGCTGCAAGAGTCTAAATCTGTACTGAACTTGTTCTTCTGTGAGACTCCAGTGTATCTCATTCTGATCCACTTCAGTATGTCAAAACTTTCAACTGGTTGTGTAAAACATCATAAAGAAAAAAAAACTGGTACAATAACTTTGTTTTATAACTGATCTATTACATGTTTTCTTTTTCACAGAGAAGGTTGCAGAGGAGCTGGTGCCTATTTCTAGTAGTCACTGAGTGAGAGTCTTGGTACCTGCTAGACAGGCCACCTGTCCATCACACAAACACACAAATGACCATAGATTTGCAAATTAGGGCCATTTTAATGCCAATAAACTTTACATGCTTGTTCCTAGAAGGAAACCGTTGTTCACAGTGAAAACAAATACATATATTAGCAGAACATGCAAACTCTATGTAGAGGAGCCCCAGCTGAGTTCCAAAACGAAGACAGTCTTGCTGTGAGACAACCAGAATCATTATTTACAGTTACAGACTTCTTGGTTCAACAGCGAATCACATGTGAGTCTGCAAGGCTGTCAAGTCTTCAACACAAGTGGTTACAATTGACCTTTTGCCGAGTCCCGCCCCTCTTAGTTACTGTTCAATGCTGAACAAATAGGCCTTTAGACGTTCCCAAAAACCAGAAAAAACTAAATGAGGAGCAACACTGGAACTGGCAAGCCAACAGAAAAATCAGGGAGGGGAGGGAGTGAGTGGCTGAGAGCAGATGTTTTTGGGGGTTTTTTTCTACATGAACTGTGAGACCACATGGTCTCATTCTCACATACTGTACCTTTATTTAGTAAGACTTACATAAGAATTGCTTTATGCACTGACATGTGCAGTGAAGCATCCTCTCAAGTACGTACCAAGGAACGAATCATTATCTATCTACTGTATATATATATATATATATATATATATATATACCTTGGCTGACCGGAGCAACAGCCTCGGAGAGTGAAGGTCAAGCTTTTCTCTGCATCTCCATGTAATTTCCCCCGTGGGACAATAAAAGCATACCAAATTCAAATCCAAATGTTAAACTCATTTGGCAAAACAGCTATGAAAAGGGGTTTATTTCCCACAATAGGAGTAGAAAAGTATCATTTGATCCACAGAACTGTGTGTGTGTTGCTTCAGGACTGAGGATACCATGGTGGGAAATAACTCTGATGACGGTACCTAGTTATTGTCATGTTTTTAACGGTTTGTTTAGAACTCCAAGGTTGACCCAAACTCCAAACACACACCAGGGAATCAGGTGCAGTGATTTTAATATGTACATTGATCAGGTGAAAATACAACAATAAGGAATGTACAAGGCTGCTGGAGGGAGACCTGGAACGGAGGCGGGGCACAGGCAGAGTCCTGGCAGTGGAGGAGAGACAGGTTAGTGATAGATCCTTCCAATGTACAGGTGATAAGCTGCGGTGTGCTGGGAATGTGCTCTTTAAACTCATGGAGGTAAAGGTGCTGGTGATGTTTGAGGAGGGGTCCAGGGAACCAGCAGTGGTGGTGGTGATCCAGAGACAGAGGGTGTGAGGCGAGGTCCAGTGTGCATTGATGAATCCACAGGAGACGTTGAGGCAGGGGTGACAGCAGACGGCTGTTCCGGGGCAGGTGTGGATTCCAGAGGGGACCAGAGGCAGACAGGGAAGCCAGGCAGGGGAGATGGTCGTGGGACACACGACTTCAGGAACCCGTGGCAAGAGAGTCCTCCTGACGGTGCGGCAGACGGCCAGCGCAGAGTCACTCAACCCTGGAGGAGCGCTCCAGGTAACGGGACTGAGAGAAGGGAAGGAGAAGGCAGGTTAAACACTAGTCTAGATTATCACTTTCCGTACACTAGTTCAGGCCACACGTTACCACGTAAAGTAGTGGAACAAACTGGCGTCCATCTCTGGTTCCTCCTCTGCTTAAATACCCAGCTCTCCTGAGCTGGGTAACGAGCCACACCTGCAGTCACTCATCAGCTGCTGCCACGCCCTGCAATGACAATTAGTCCAAAACAAACACCACACACCAGCTGCTGAGATCCTGACGGTTATGTTATCTGTTGAAGTATGGACTTCATGAACCTCCTTCTATATAAAGAGGAATTCGTAATGTCTTACTTCATATTATTCTGGTTGCATGTATTTATTTTGTCAGGATGTGTCATTAGTTTCTTTGGGGTTTTGAGCCGTAAACTGTTCTTATTTACAGCAGAAATTTTGAGAGTATATAAAAGTCAAAGTCATTTCTTAATCTAATGTTAAAATTAAATGCTCTCTTTCATGTTTTTTGACTGTACCCCGCCTCTCACCCAAAGACTGTTGGAGATCGGCACCAGCTGCGACCCTGAAAAGGAAGAAGCAGGTTTAGAAGATGAATGGATGGAATGTTTAAATCACAGAAACACAAAAACAGCTGGCAAACAAAAAAAAGGGACTCAGTAACATACAACAGTATAATCAGACTTGTACTGTGTGTCTTTAGAGACTCTGTGGCCTCCCAGCTGCAAATCATTGCAGAATGTTGTGTTTGGTTCTCAGCGCTTCATCAGGTTAGGATTTGGTTTTGACTCATTCACACTGAGTCTGAATAACTGTTTCTTGGTGTAGAAAGTGGTTCATTCCAGACCGATTTGTTAAAATATCTTGTTTTTTTTCTGTCTGATGTTTTATCCACAAGTGTTAATGATCTTTCTGTTTATTAAAATGTAATTATCTCTGCTCATTTCAAAAACTTGAAAGTCTGAACTGAAAATAACCAGCTTGTACAAATGTTCTTCTTAGTGGAAGTAAAGAGTGAAACATCCAGCATGTAAAAAAAAACGAATGTAAAGTTTCTGTAAAAGAAGTTGAGGTTCAACCAAAATGTTTCCTGCTGATGTGAAACTGAGCTGCTGTTCAGTTTCTGTCAGACTTTCATCTGCAGCTTCTGCTTCCTGTTGAAATGTGGTTTGAACTTATAAAACCGCTGCGCTGAAAATGAGCGTATTTGAAAATCAAAGGAGGAAAACATTGCAGATCAACTCATACAGTAACTGATAAAAACAAACAAACAATTTACATGAACAAACAGGTTGTTTTTTTCTGAGGTTTTTGATGCATTGAAACCATCATTGTGCCTGGAAACAACACTGTACAGGGTGTTAAACCTATAAAGACTCAACGGGGCCTAAAAACTGAAAAAAAAAAAAACATGAAATAAATAAATAAGAAAAAAATCTAATAAAAAAAGTATTAGTGTCTAAAAACTAAACCCTGCGGAACTCCACATTTTGCAGCAGTATATTTGAATTTACACGAACATTATAAAAAATATAGTGATGGCTAAATTGTTCTCTTCTCTCTTCTTCATGTGTGTATCTGCAGACCGTTTGAAATACAAATACCAAAGCATAAATATAAATATTACAAACAAGCACTTTTTATTTAAAATAGGTTTATGAAAAAGATGAAAATAAATGCAAAAAGGTTTAACAGATTAGACTGATACATCAAGAAAAAGTAACAACTATAAAATCATCATTAAACTCATAAACAGTTAGATTAATGTTCAAGCCAAAACAAACTATACTTGTTCGTATCATTTGTTCTTAATTTTGTCATTTAAAACTATTGAAGTATTTTCGTGTTTTCATTTTCATTTTCATTATCTTTAAATAGATGAAAAGTAAGTTGAATTGTTTTTTAATTTTGTTCTCCGGCAGATGTAATGGACTTTTAGATGGGAATTAAAATGAAATTAAATCAATATGAAACAGACATTTTAGATTTAGATTTATTTCATTTTTCTTCCTATGTGACTTATACACTTTTAAAATAAAAGTTAAACTGCACGAGTCACTCGCTCTGCAGAGGATTCAGCTGGTTTCGTCAAAGCCTGTACGGCAGCCTGGTAGGTTCAGTCTCAGAAGATCCAGGCTCTGATGGTCAGGACGGTGCTGAAGGCCAGAGCTTTGGTGAACACCACTCGGACTCCGTTCATCACCAGCAGGTAGAAGTTCAGCTTGGCTTTTTCTGGACGGCAGAGAAACAGAGTTCAGACTGAATTCAACACAAACAGCTGACTGCAGGATCAGTGATCAGAACCAACTGACACAGGAAGTGTTCAGGTGTGTTTGGTGACTCACCTGGATAAATGTTCCCACATGCATCACCTGTTTGGAAACAGAAAACCCAGATTAACACATGTTGTTATATTTAGTGTTAGAATGTGATGATTTCATGACAGAAACATTTTTCAGCAGCTGACAGTTTCAAACTCTCTGAAACAAACAGTTGGATCAGAACTCAGACAGGAAACCCGTCTGTGAGTTTGGTACCAGCTTCGTTGTTGCTCAGCGTTCCGTTCATCTGACAGGAGTGGATGGTTTTGTTGCTGAATGCAGCAGAGTAGTAGGTGCTGCTTTTAGTGGACAGAACTGCATCCTCGGTGCTCGCGGTGACCGAACCACCATCCATGTTCACAGTCATGTTCCCCCCCTTCGTACTGAAGCTGGCCAGACAAACATGTGGACCGAGCTGGTCTGCAGTCTTCAGAGGGAAGCCTTGAGGCTGCTGGGGACTGAGGACGAACAGGGTCGGAATCTTAGAAGATCCAACTGGAAACAAAGAAAACCAGATTTACATGAATCATCACAGAGTTTATAATAAGAACCAGATGGATCATCAAAAAATGACAAAAAACATAGAGGCTGTTTTTTTCTAAATGGAACATGATTACAGAATAGTTCAAGTTTTCCACATTACTGCAAATAAATGATTAACAAACTTTTATGTCACAATTTACACATTAAAATAATTGTTACGTTAAAGAATATTTTTTCTCAATCGAACATCAGAAACTTCAGCTGAAACAAGATGGTTATTTGAAACATCTTTTTTTAACACAGCATTTATTGTTTGTGTTTTAATGTTTTATTTAAAATATTTTTTCACTGCCAGGAGAAAAATAAATACTTAAAATGTAAATTTTAACATATAGGTAAAAAAAAAGAAGAAAAAAATTAACAACATTGTATGACTAATTTAAATTTATTGTTATATTACACATTCAAATCATTACAGCTAAGAGTGGAATTCCAGTTTTCATAATTACTTAATTAAAAACACGATTTATTAATATTTGCATGATCGAGTCTCTCTCAGATTAAGGTTCTTATTAATTAGTTAAAAAGTTTCAAACTCTGAGTTTATTCTGCTGGATATTTCAAGGCGTTTGGTCTAATTAAAAAATTATTTTTAATCATTTGCTTCTATCTTTTTTTCTTAATATTATTTACAATGAACGCAGTTACATTTCATTTTTCTTTTGTTTTGTTTGTTTTTCTTTCCGCGTAAATTTCTTATCTTCTTATCTGATCTTCGTTTTTCACATTTTATTTCAGAAAAGTCCAGTTTTTCCTCCTACAGCAGGTTATTAAATATCTGTTTATTTTTTCGGATCCTTTTCTTTTCAGTCCTGACAGAGGTGAGTTAGTCTGGATCTTTTTGACCGTCTGGAATGATTTAAATTGTTTCTGTTTGTCTGAATTCCAAAATGTCTCTGAGAGTTTCATCTTCTGGATCAGAACCGGTTGGTTCTGTTCGGTGGACAGAAGAATGTCTCCTACCTCTCTGCAAAAAGACCAGGAGATGAAACTGCGGAGGATTCTGGGCTGTTCGGGGCTTCTAGTCCGAGTCTTTTGGTTCCAGAACTGATGGTTTCGAGTCTTTATTAGTCGTCTAAACAAGTGAATGTCTCAGAGTCTCTTCGTCCCTTCGACCGAACTGAATCCTGTCTTTGTCTTGTTTTGTCCAACTGGAGGATTTGGTCGTGAAGTCCTAGCAGCTCCTCTGGTATCGGTCCGCTTTTATCCACAAGACAGCCGACAGTTATTTCAGTCTAGATTCAGAACGGAACCGAACCAGAGGAAACAGACTCGGTGGAGCTCAGAGAGACACGTCTTCAGTCAGCTGATGATTCATTTAAATATTAATGTATATTTAATGCTGTTCCGTTATTCTAACTTAAACTAAACATGATGTTTTTTTTTTAATCCGGTTCAGATTCGGATGTTTCTGAAAAACCGCGACTTTTACTGTAAATTAAAACTTTTTTTACAACCTAAAACCAGGATCCATTTACACACTTTAAATCCACCGACTGTTAATCTGATAAACACTAAACAAAACAACACAAAGAAAAAATGAGCGGGTTGAAGCAGCTTTTCAAATTAAAAGCACTGAATTAATTTATTGAAAATTTGACAATAACAGCTGATAATTTGTCACCTAAATAATTTACGCTCCTTTGCTTTAAAAAAACAAAAGCACACAAAAAGACTAAGAAGGATTGCGTGTTTTTCTCAAACATGTGACGGAAATAATAATAATTGAATATAAAAAACAGAATTAACATCCAAAAATCACTTTGAATAAAACTGTTTAATACTCTGTAAACCCCAGTCTAAAATAACCCATAAAGTTAATTATGTGATTTTGAGTCTAATATTTCAAATTAAAACTCAACTGATTCTGACTTTAAACTCCTAAATAAAGATTTAATTTATTTCCTCATGCTGATAATAAACTCTGTGACTGAGCTGCAGAACAATGAGATGAAGAATTATTATCTACAGGTATAAAAATATTAAATAAGACTGTGAGATCTACTTTTTTTAAACATAAAGTACATTTCAGTTGTGAATGTATTTTTAAAAAAGTATTTCAAGTCCAGCAAGCTGTTTCTAGATTTACCATGAACAGAATCATGAGCTTATGAATAAAACTATAATATAAATGTTGAAATCCTCAAATATCATCAGAAACATCTAGAAACAAACAAGAACGTCGTGTAAATAATATCTTTAAATGTTCTTACCTGGAAGAACAGTGACCTTGGTTCCATCACCCCAGTAGTCAAAAACATCACAGTGTTACATCTTCACTGAGTCCTTCAACAAAAACATGAAGCTCCAGAAAAAAAACCTTTAAAAACTTATTATGTTTGTAAAAACACCAAAAACTGAAGTTATTCAGGTGAGTCTGATGTTCTTGTGTTGTTATTGTTAAATCTGCTTTGTGTTGATTTTCAGTTCTAAGTTCAAATCAAATAGTTCAGATTCAGTATCTGAACTGTGTGAGTTTAAACAGCAGATTATCTGATGTTTAAATATCATTCAGTTCATTTAAATGATGACACAGAGTTCTTACCTCATGTTCTCATTAGAAATAATGTGATCTGTCCTTTTTCTCACCATATTCATGGATTACTGTCGAATTTTTGTTCTCAGGTTTTTGTATTGGTGTTTATCTCTATGCCCCCCAGCCCGTAAATATCACAGTGGGAAACCCTCATACAAAAACTCAACAGTTCTACTAGCTGTAGAACAGCTGGTTCTTTATCACCATCAGAAGGATGGTGCCCCCCAGCCCGTAAATATCACAGTGAGAAACCCTCATACAAAAACTCAACAGATGGTTCTTTATCAGCATCAGAGGAAGAAAAACAAGTCAAAGTCCTTGTGTTATTTTCACGGTTGAGTTTTGCTCACTGACGAGGCCAGAGTTTAAAGAGACCATTTCATATACATTTCAGGACTTTGTGGTTATTTCTTAAGTATTAACCAGTAATATGAAACATTTTATCAGAATCAGAATCATGTTTATTGGCCAAGTATGTGAGAACACATACAAGGAATTTGTTTCTGGCCGATGGTGTCTCTCAAGCACATCAGTACAAAAACAACACTATATAACAACACAGTAAACAATATAATAAACAACATATTAAAAAACAGTCTGCAGTATGAATACGTAGTGTGATATGCTTTTAGATATGAGGATAAGTTGTATGAGTATTGTGTTCATAAAGTGCAGTTGCAGTCTAGCAGTGTGTCAGTTCAGTTATTTAGAAGGGAGATGGCGAGGTGAAATAAACTGTTCCTGTGTCAGGTGGTCCTGGTCTGCAGGCTTCTGTGCCGTCTGCCAGAGGGCAGCAGGTCAAAAAGTCTGTGTCCACGGTGTGAGGGGTCAGAGATTATTTTCCCTGCCCGTTTCCTGGTTCTTGAGCTGTACAGGTCCTGGATAGAGGGCGGGGGGGTGCCGATGATCTTCTCTACTGACTGTACAGTCTGCTGCAGTCTGTTCCTGTCCTGTTTAGTTGCTGCTCCGTACCAGACAGTGATGGAGGAGCAAAGGACAGACTCAATGACTGCCTTGTAGAACTGGGTCAGCAGCTCCTGGGGGAGACTGTACTTCCTCAGTTGCCTCAGGAAGTACATCCTCTGCTGGGCCTTTTTGAGGATGGAGGAGATGTTGGTCTCCCACTTCAGGTCCAGGGAGATGGTGGTGCCCAGGAACTTGAAGATCTCCACAGTAGACACTGGGCTGTCTGATACGGTGAGGGGAAGCAGTGTTGAGGGATGTCTCCTGAAGTCCACTATCATCTCTACCAGCCGCGTCGTCAGACAGATTTCTGAGGCACGTGCCCCAGTGTAGATCTGCAGTGCCCCAGTAAAATATTTCACCGATTAAAAAAATAATCACTTCAGAGTTTTAAGTTTACATAACAGAGACTACAGCGGACATACTTATAATTCATTGCTACTGTGTGTATTCACTCCACATAAACAATGCGCACATGGCTAATTAATATGGTAATTTATTCACGTGTAGTGAGGGAGAGAGAGCGAGAGGAAGAGAGCGAGGGAGAGAGGGGCAGACGTGAGAATCACTGCACGAGATAGGTAACGTTAGCCGACAACAACTTGTTGAATATATTATTTTGATTTTGATTTGACTCGAACTGTAACTCCTAGATGGATATCAGAAAGTTTTTTGGCCGCAGCAAGGAAAAAACAGCGAGGAATGAGAGAGGTAAGTGAAGTCCTGGCTAGCTAGGCAACATGTGTCTGTCTTAGGTTAATGCTAAGTAAGCTAACGTTGTTCCTTGTATCAAAACAACCATATTAATTTCCAAGGAGTTTCATCAGCATGAAACATAATGTTGGTTATGGTCCGCTAGTTCTGCTCTGGACCTCTGCGATTTTTTTGAGTAAGCTTGTGTTAGTTGACAAATTCAGCCAAGGATGGTGCAGTGGTTCTCAAATGGTCTGTCTTCAGGAAGAAAAACTTTTTCTCTATCATCAAATCATGAGCTACATTTTTAAAGAAAGTTTATTTCACAGTAAAATAGTACAGTAGACTTGCCTTGTTAATCGGTTTGTCTATAACTAAAATAATCTTTTTTCGTCACCAGAAAAAATGGCTACAGCTAAAGCATCTGGTTTTGTTGCCAGAAAAAATGGTTAAATTTCTGTAGTTGTCACCAGAAACATGGCAAAACTATCTGGGTTTTTTTTTGCCCCAATTAGATTTTTTAGATATATTTTCATGTCTGTCCAAAGTGGAACAGCAGAGTGCTGGAAGAGGCAAGGGAGAGAAAAATAATGAGCAAGAGCGGAGGTGAGTTGATTATCAATGAATCATGACTCAATTGTGGTTTTTTTCTGTTTTTTTGCCTCTGAGTCATTTGATTTTGAATATCGATGGCAGAAATACAAAACCTCCCATATGAAAATTAAAAATTTTTTGGAAAACATAAAACTTGTCAGTTTTTTACAAAACGCTTTTTGGTCAGGTTACTTTTTTGTCACAAGGAAGGATGGGATGACTTTGTAAATAGAGCAGCTTTCCCCATTCTTAAAATCCCATGTGTAAACTGAAGACCATAAAAAAATGCAGATAGGAGTATTTGAAGTATGTACATATTTGTACAGCAATACACTAATATTTCCATGTTACTTCAAGTGGAGCAGAGTGCAGTGGCGGAGAAATGGATGTTGATGGGCCTCAGAAAGAGCTGACACAGAGACTAGACACTGACAGGTGAGACCGGGTTTACAATGTAGTTGGTGTGTGTTAACTACCCCACTTGCAGATTTGATAAATGTTAGTTAATGTCAGGTGGTTAATCAAAGATGTAGACAACAACATACTGTAGTCTGATATGATTAACTGGTTTTAAGAACTATTTATGCTTTTTTTATACGTGCTGAATATGTTTTTTCTTCTCACGCAGTTTGCACACTCGTGCATTCTTTGTGCCCCAGTACAGTATGAAGTCTAGTGACGCCCTTGATCTCTACAGTCTTGAGCTTATTCAGCTCCAGGTTGTGCTGACTGCACCAGAGTACCAGCCGCTCGACTTCCTGCCGGTATGCAGACTCGTCACCATTCTGAATGAGGCCAATGACAGTGGTGTCGTCTGCAAACTTCAGGAGTTTAACCGCAGAGTTATTGGAGGTACAGTCATTGGTGTAGAGGGAGAACAGTAGAGGTGAGAGGACACATCCTTGTGGAGCACCTATACTGAGGGACCATGTTTCAGAGGTGATCTCCCCAACCTCACTTGCTGCTTCCGGTCTGTCAGGAAGCTGGTGATCCACTGACAGATAGCAGGAGACACACTGAGCTGGGAGAGTTTGGAGGAGAGGAGTTCAGGCACAATGGTGTTAAAAGCCAAACTAAAGTCCACAAACAGGATCCTGGCATAAGTTCCCGGACGGTCGAGGTGTTGCAGGATGTAATGCAGTCACATGGTCACTGCATCATACACCAATCTGTTTACCCAGTAGGCAAACTGCAGGGGGTCAAGCTGGTGTCCTGTAATGTCCTTCAGGAGTGCTAGAACCAGGCGTTCAAACAATTTCATGACCATAGACATCAAGGCGACAGGTCTGTAGTCATTCAGTCCTGTGATGGTAGATTTTTTGGGGATCGGGGTGATGGAAGAGTGTTTGAAGCAGGATGGGACTTCGCACAGCTCCAGGGATCTGTTGAAAATGCGGGTGAAGATGGGAGCTAGCTGATCGGCTAATGTTTTGAGGCAGGATGGCGAAACACCATCTGGTCCTGGTGATTTTCTGATATTTTGTTTTAGGAAAAGCTTGTGCACGTCCTGCTCATGCACAGTGAGTTCCTAGGAAGAGGGGTGGGGGGATGGCAGGTGTGATGGAGGATGCTGGCTCTGGACTGGGGAGGGGGGACGGGGAGGGGTGTGAGGTGTGATAGTGGTCATTGTCACCATTGTGACTGGGGTGGAAAGGGTGAGGGGTGTGAATCTGTCCCTCTCAAACCTGCAGTAGAATGTATTCAATCCAGGTCCTTGTTTCAGCAAGGGGTGGGGGGCGTCTGTAACTGGTGATGTCCCTCATGCTTTTCCACACTGACGCAGGGTCGTTGGCACTCATGCCCCTTTTCCCCCGACAAATCGGCACAGCGCGCTTGAGAGTGGTACAGTATAGCGCGGATCAACTCGCTTGAGGTGGTGGAAACATAAAGTGGACGTAAGTGGGGATATGGGCGTGCCCATCTGGCTATGGAAAGTGGTGTGCAAAAGTCTTTGTCTGCGACGTCACAGCGCATGAAACAACAACAACAAAATGGCGGATATACGTGTGTTTTTGTACTTTGCACTCTGTCTGTGGTTCGTTTTGGTTGGTTTGATTTTTGGTTCTTGTGGAGGAAGTCGCCATCGTCCAAAGTCAATTGTATTTTGAAATAAAATATTTGTATGGTTGCTGGGAGTTTTTTTTAAAGCCTTTTGCGAGCGCTTCTATATCACACCACGTGAACACCACACACAGCTGGGCCAATCAGGGGCTACCACCACGTAGGTAGTCGTGTCACTGGTAGCAGTTTACTGGACCAATCAGTAGACAGGTGGGTGTGTGGGCCCGCTTTGGGCGCTTTGAAAAAAGAGGCCGGGTTGGCGCGGAATGACACGGTTAAGGCCCGAGAAAGGGTCCGCAGGGGGCTAAAGTGAACCGAGCCGCACCGTGTTCTGTCAGTGGAAAAGCAGCATCAGTTTCTGAGAGTAGGCCCTTTTCGCTGCTTTGATCTCCCTGGCCAATGTGTTCCTTGTTTTGTTGTAAAGGCTTCTGTCACCACTTCTGTAAGCTACCTCCTTAGCCTGACGGAGCTGTTGCAGCTTTGGAGTGAACCAAGGTTTTTTATTGTTGAATGTGCGGTAGGTCTTTGTTGGCACACAAACATCTTCACAAAAACTGATGTATGACGTCACAGTGTCCATCAGCTCGTCCAGATTGTCAGATGTGGCCTCACAGACATTCCAGTCAGTGCATTCAAAACAGTCCTGCAGTTCCTATTTTGCTGTGTTGGTCCATTTCTTCACAGTTTTGACTACAGGCTTAACACATTTAAGTTGTTGTCTTTAGGCTGGGATAAGATGGACCAGGCAGTGATCAGAATGTCCCAAAGCTACCCGGGGGACAGAGCAATTGGCATGTGGTGTAACAGTGATCCAGTGTAATATTGTCCCTGGTGGGGCAATTAATATGCTGTTTGTAATTAGGAAGTTCGTGGTTTAGATTAGCTCTACTGAAGTCCCCAAGAACAATAGGAAATGAGTCGGGGAATTTTCTTTCCACGGTGGTAATCTGGCCGGCCAGCTCACACAGTGCGACGCTTGCATTTGTCTGTGGAGGGATGTATACGCTGACCAGGATGAAGGAAGAAAAGTCCCGTGGTGAATAGAACGGTTTGCAGTTGATGATGAGAGTTTCCAGATTTGGGCTGCAGGATTTCTGTAACACTGTGACATCAGTACACCAACCTTCATTAATGTAGAAGCCGCCTTTTGATTTCCCCGAGAGCTCCGTGACGTGGTCCGCGCGATGGAGGCAGAAGCCTGGCAGATCTAAGGCAGCTTCTGGGGTTCGATCACTGAGCCAAGTTTCAATGAAGCAAAGGGCAGCAGAGCGAGCAAAGTCCTTATTAGTCCAGGTTAAAAGCAGTAGTTCGTCCACTTTGTTTGGGAGAGAGCGGAGATTAACCAGATGAATGGAGGGGAGAGCCGTTCGGAATCCCCGCTGACACAGTTTCACCAGCGCACCAGTGCGTGTCCCCCATCTGCGTGTCTTCCGAGTGCCCCACAATGTCGCTGCACCTCCGACTAAAATCTCCAACAATCTTTCCGGATCAATGAAAAATGGGTAAAATATATTTTTGAGATGACTGCCTGATGTTTAGCAGTTGATCTCTGGATAAAGTAATGCGGTCAGAGTGACCAAACACACAGAAAAAGCACAAAAACGAGAGAAGCACTAGAGAGCTCAGTACCGAGGCTGCCATCCGCAGTGCCATCTTGAAAATCTAATCTAAAAAACGTCAGGAAACCCTTATGAGCAGACCTTTCAATCTGTCTGCATTAAAATTCGGGTGGTTCTGGCTCGTTCCATCCGGCTGCTTCGTCAGCAGCTCGTTCATATTCATTATTCGAATTTCCTGGACTCAGATTGGCTAACAAACTAGCCTATGTGAGTAAGGTATACTGTTTCCTGCCCCACTGCGCATGGTACAACACAGTCTTATGAAAGGTTTTTCGTGCTAAGGAACAAGAATTTGCCCTACTTTTCGTGCTGGGCACCGTACGGCTGAGAGAGCAACACCATGAGGATAGAGAGGAGAAAAAAAATACAAAAAACACCTCAGCAGGGAAAATGCATATCACCTGACATTGGGAGGCCATCAAACAGTGCAATGTGTACTGTCAGTGTGTGAGAAGAATGTAAACACAGTCTACTAAGAGCGAAACGATCTTAGAAGTCTCCAGGATCTTGTGGCACCAAGATGAACATTCACTGTCCTTGAGTTTATAAACCCAGTATCAGGTGCTTGGAGGATAAGGGAGAGGAGAGAGGGTTAGGGCAGACTGAAAAAGCCTTTGGTCATTCAAATGGTGAATCAGAAACAGTTGAATGAGACCAAATCACATTAAAACAAGCCAATCGGTCTTTCACTTCTCAACACCAAGCCATTAGTACAGCCTCTCCAAGTTGGCACCAATTTTTCCAGTGAGATCCAGCACCAGAATCACATGCAGTTTTCTGTGAAGTTCCCCAAAACCCCAGGTCTGAGAGCTGCCAGATAATACCCATCCATATTGTATTTTTAGAATTTGTGGATATGCCAGGTAACCAGCTCCAAACAACAGAAACCCCGATATCAGTAATCCAAAAATATAAACATCTTCCATGTCCTCCACAGCCAGGAAAGACAGACATGCCATCTTCCACTCACCCCAGGAATCCATGATGTACCCGGCTGAGTGGGTCGAATCCGGGTATGAGGGCTTCCCCTTCTCAATGTACAGGGTTGAAAAGATCGTGTCCAGTGTGCTGAGTCAACAAGATACCAGATTCATAATTTGGGATTCGAAGATTGTGCAAAGAACACACACACATCACAGGTGTCTACAATACTGTAATCAGTCAGTAGGCCTATAGGCTCCAGGAATTAATTGTGTTGTTTAGTCTGATGGTGTGAACCACACTCAACACCGACCACAGGTAGAGAAGGAAAGAGTTATCTCTGTCAGGTGTCTATTCTGCTGCTGTTTGTGAGAGTGTTTTCACCTGTGTTTCAGGGGCGTGGCAGCCATCATCGGCAGGTGGATCCAGTTACCATCATCAGCCTCTGGGCTTAAGAGGGGAACAGTTGCAGAGAGCAGGCGCCAGATCGTTCAACTCTGATTAGTGGTACACATTAGTAGGCTACACAACAGCTCAGTGCAGAGTATTAGCTCACAACTCAGTTGTGCATTAGTGCTGTTTTGAACTCACCTGACATGTGTTTTCCTCCAGGATCTTCTCCCTCTTCACCACAGCTCCTACACTGTGGTTCTCCTGGTCCAGCCTCCTCTTCTGACGGCTCCCACACCGTGTTCTCTCCTTCCTGGACCTCCTTCCACACCGCCTCTGTCCAGGATCCTTCTAGGAGACGGTTCCCACACCGGTCTCCTCCCCGTCTCTCTCTGGACCTCCTCTGGCCTGCCCCTGCGCCGCTCCTCCAGCTCTTAGGATCCACCTGCCACACTCAGAGCCTGTCTGTCCGCCCGCCACTGACACTCACACGCCAGCCTCAGCAGACTGGCACCTGCATGCTCCTCCAGGACTCCTGCAATTCATCACCACAACTGGACCTTTCCTGTCAGCGGCTGCTGCACCCGCTCCTGCTGCACCCGCAGAAGCAGATTTAGTTTTGTATCATTTTTAACTGTGACAATCTGTCTCCTCTGTGCCAAAGTTATTAAAAACTCTCCCTTTTGAACTCTCACCTCCTGTTCCCTGGTCTGGAGTCTGTTGACTGATTTAGAGTCCATTAATAGTAACTGATAAATCATGACAGTCTCAGGAGATTGGAAAGATAAAGGCTATAAGACCATCTCCAATCAGTGAGATGTTAATGTGACTACAGTTGTACATATTATTCAGAAATTTAAGATCCTTAAGACTGTAGCCAACCTTCTTGGATGTTGAAAAATTTATGACACATAAAAGAGACGGATAATCCAAATAGTAATCAAATATTTTGTAAACGTGTTTACATCACTTCACTTCACTGGGTTCTTTGACAAAGTAATTGTTTCCTGATTGTCTTCAGATATTTTAGAAGTTACATATTCATAACCATCAATGTTTTGGATCAAATGTGTCAGATACACACATTCCAGAGCTGTTACTGATAGAGAATGGGAAAGATAGAAATTACACATGTTCATGCCTGACACCAGCTTTGAACAACCCCCTGCATGACCTGTGTGAAAGCAGTCACACAGGCCCTGTTATCTGACCCGCTACTGTTATCTGACTGAAACATTCTTCCTCAGAACACTCTGTTTTTCCTAAACCAAGGTAATTGTGAGGTGCCAGAGGCAACTGGCTCGGCTGGGAGTGATGATTTATGTTATCTGTTATTGCTGTTTCTAAGTGAATAAAGAGTCTGAGCTGAGGAGCGGGCGGCAGAGTTGTCAGAGCTGTCTCACAGAGGTGCTGTGCGCTGACACTCTCCTCAGCTGAGTATTGAACCAAACTTCTTGAGTGATTGTGATTCTTCTATTCATAATAACAAAAGGTTTGATAGAATAAGGAAAAAACCAAACTGTTACTGCTTATGCCATATATTCAGCTTCACATGTCAACAATACTATTGTTTGCTTTTTGCTTTCCACGATATCAACGTACCATTTACATTTAGGGTGCATTCACACCAGCCCTGTTTAGTCCATTTGAAACTCGAGTTCACTTGCTGAGAAAGTCCGGTTCGTTTGGGGAGGTGTGAATGGGCAAGCAAACTCTGATTCGGCCCAAACAAACAAACTCTAGTCCGTCTAAAAAATCAGTTCAATTGACGTGAACTCTGGAGCAGTTCGATTGCATGTGTGAACGCAACTGCACCAAAAGCAGGAAGCGGACTATATTGTGCAGGGCATCCTGCCTCATTACCTGCTCCTCCTGAGCCCATTGCTGCAAAATATTCATTTGTTTTATTTGCCAAACACATAAGATCGATCCCCAAACTACCAGAATTTGCTACAACTGCATGTTTATTTACATTCACTGTAGAAGGAGACTCACAGCTCCAGGAAGTGCAGTAACGACCTGGTAACAACAAAAAAAGTTGTGCAGTAACACCACAGCACCACCACAGGTGGGGATTTAGAACATGCGCCTAAGCTTATTTGGTCTGTTTAATAAAGTGCAGTGTGAATCCAAACTGCACCAACTAAAAACAGCAACTCTACCAGCTCACAACCAAACATGGTTACATTCATACTCTTTACCAGTAGGTGGTGGTACTGCGCATTATGTTCTACAGGTCTGATGTACAGATGACTGAGGGAGTGTCTTTTAAATAAACAGATACAGGTAAGGATGG
Organism: Pachypanchax playfairii; assembly: GCA_006937955.1. Taxonomy (NCBI): domain Eukaryota; kingdom Metazoa; phylum Chordata; class Actinopteri; order Cyprinodontiformes; family Aplocheilidae; genus Pachypanchax; species Pachypanchax playfairii. The sequence continues at coordinate 129,214 of SSNP01000190.1, forward strand.
GGAAACTTATTCTGACAATTATATTTTCAAATATGATTGATGTATATAATAATGTAGGAGGGGGGGGGGGGATCAGGCAACTCATTGTGCAGACCTCTATCCTCCTCTCAACATGATTGAATGGAAATTTGAGAAACAGGATTTGTTGGTCAAAATCAGCCACTCATTGGTTCTTCCAGGCAACCCAAATATGGTAAAAATGTTTTGTAACTTGTAACTTCACACTTGTGACTTGTATTTTTAAAATGTGTTCAAGTTACAGAACTGAGTTACAAGTACAGAAATGAATTACAAGGACAAACAAAAGTTACAAGTACAAAATTGTCATGATTGTAACACTGAGAACAGGACTCTGAATCAAGCTGCAGACTCCAGACCAAAGGACAACAGGTGGTAAGTTATAAACAGGAGTTTAATGATGATTAGTTTGACAGGTACAGATAACAGGCAGATAAACACAAGTCTGCTTCAGCAGGTTCAGCAGGAGCAGGCTCAGCTGTACGGGCAGCGATGGCGGATACTGAGCAGATGGAGGAGAGGAGAGGTTAGTGCGTGATATTTCCTGGATGAATGATGTGGAAAAGGTGTGAGGCTTACGGTTTGCTGAACTGCAGGTGTCCCGGGGAGTGAGCAGGTGCCAGTCGGCTGAGGCTGGCGTGTGAGTGCTGGTAGAGGGCGGACAGACTGACTTGGTGGTGAACAGGTGGATCCTGGGAGCTGGAGGAATGGTGCGGAGGCAGGCTAGGAGAGGAGGAGAGTGAGGCAGGTTGGAGACCGGTGTGGAAACCGTCTCTGAGAGATCCTGGACGGAGGCGGTGTGGGAACCGCTGAGGAGGTCCGGAATGAGAACCAGGCAGCCTGGAAGCTGCCAAAGCGAGAGCTGGATCCAGGAAGGGCCACGGTGTTTAAACCGGGGTCCTAGGAAGGTCCAGCTGAGGACGTCCTAGGAAGGAGCACAAGGTGAACGGTACACAGACACGTAATGATCAACATACAGTGACTGTATCTCGCTAAGTGGGTCTTTGATTATCTACCACGAACAGAGTGGAACAATCTGACGCCTGCTCTCTGCCACCACTCCTCTCTTAAGCTCAGTGGCTGATGATGGAACTGGATCCACCTGTTGATGACAGCTGCCACGCCCCTGAAACACAGGTGAAAACACTCACAGGCACACAGCAGAAATGACACCTGACAAAAATGTAAGTTACAAGTACAAAACTAAAGTCTCAATTCTAGCTCCATATTATAACGCAATTAACACAATAATCAGAATCTAAAACACCTGTGGAGACTCAGTTTAACACCTTTTAGAGGTCAATTTGCTGTGGCGACCAACTTGAACAGGATTGATTCCAAAAGTTAGTTTGTTGTCGGTGTTTGTGTAATGATTACTTTCTAAGTGATAATACATTCAAGTTCTTGAGATATTGTCATCTATATTTTGGTCATATTACATGTGCTGCTTCTGTGTTCTTGCTGATTCATTAGTTTTTGTGCAGCTCTGCAGGTGTTTTGTATCACTGTGGTCGTCTCACACAGTAATAAACAGCTGTGTCTTCAGCCTGCAGATTCTGTCCTGTTATTGTTACTGTTCCTGCTGAAGTGTCTCTGCTGTAACTGAACTTGTTCTTCAGAGCATCATTTTGATAAAAGTTTCCTCCACCCCATCTGTGGAAAATCCATTCTGGTGCTTTTCCTTCTCTCTGTCTGATCCAACCTGTTCCATAGCCAGAAACAGTCAAAGAGTAACCAGAGACTCGACAGGTGATGGTCAAAGACTGTCCAGGCTGCACAACTTTAGAATCCGGCTGGATGAGATCAATACTGTCCACACCTGTAGAAACACAAATCATTATCTCCATCATTCATCTGAATATTGAGTGTTTCTAAGTGATTATTAGTAAAATCTGCTCACAGGATCCAGCTGTCAGCAGCAGGATCAGAGTTACAGAGAACATGTTGGTGTTGAAGATGATCTGATGGAGGATCTTTGTTCTTCTCACTGAAACACACAGACTTCACTTCCTTTTAAATAACCTTCATTTACATAATAAGGAAATGTGACACCCCAAACAACTGCAACAGTAGAGCGTTAAGTAGAACTGATCATTAATAAAATACAATGTAATAATAGGAATAATAAATGTTTATATTTAGAATATTTGCACCACATGTGCATAACAATTAACAACAACAAAACATTTAACTTTATTTCATTGCAGCTAAACAAATATTTTACATTTTTTATATTGTTTTATTTATCTTATTGTAAATGTTTGAATTATAGTACAACTTTAAATTTATAACATTTAATATCTCAGGCATTTATTTTGATATGATGTAATGTTTGGATTTAATTTAAAGATCAGAACTAAGTCTAGTGATATCTGAGTGACAGATGTGTCAAAGTTTATTTTGTCACACGTGCTGCAAAAATAAATAAGTCAGTGTAAAAAACTGACTCATCCTCAGAAAGGTAGGTTTTAAATTCTAAATTCAGCTGCTGATTTCTGAGTTTTCATGCTCATCTTGTTGTTAATCTGTGCTGCCACCATCAGGTCAGCTGCTTGAAACACAGTAATACACAGCAGAGTCCTCTGGCCTTAAGTTGGACAGTTTCAGATCCACCAAGTTGTTGCTGTTTTCTCTGCTGATTTCTATCTGACCTTCAACACTGCTGGAATAATCTGTTCTACTATCACTGTAGACTCGTCTGATCCATTCTAGTCCTTTTCCTGCAGGTTGTCTGATCCAGTTCTACAGCAGGTAAATATGAACCCAGATCCTCTGCAGGAGAGACTCAGAGTCTCACCAGGTCTTTTCACCACTGGACTAGAAGGAATGGACTCCATACTCTGACCTCTACAACCTAAAGGGAAGAAGGAAGGAAACAACGTATCAGTCAGGAAGATTTTACAGTCACTGACCAAGTAAACTGTAAAGAAGTAAAAGATCTTACATGTCAGAGAGAGAATCATTAGAACAAGACTGAGTGTGTTGATCATGCTGAAGCTGGAGATGAGACTTCTGATGCTCCACATAAAGTATAAGATCAGTCAGCAGGACAGAAAGACTCTGAACACAACAAAGATTTACATCACAGCATCAATAAGAGGGCGTGTCTAACAGACCATCTTTGAATAATCACAATCACAAGAGACACACCAAATTACACCCCAAAATATTACAACAAATAACTGATCAGTCTGAATTAGGACAGTCTATTGTTAATGAGGATCTGAAGTCTGTGCTCCTTCAGACTTCCAAATGTTTTATTTTGAAATGAACTGATGTTGGCAAACGAAAAAGTGTTAACTTTAAAGCAGCAATCCAGAGTTTTTTCTCAGAGGGTGCCACTGAGATGAAAAAAACGTGTTGCACCTTTAAGTCTCGTCCCTTTGTTTCTGTGATACGATAGTAATGTCAGCAAGCATCGGCTCTCAAAAATACACTCACACCACCTTTGTTAAAATGGACACTTGATGGATAAGTTACATTTACATTTATTTATTTTAATCGTTTCGGTTTCAATGAGTATCAAAAGGGTTACAAATAAAAAGAAAACAATTCCACATTGTACTGCACAGCTATTCCCATTGTACTATAATAACTCAGTTATTTTGTTAAGTTTACCAAGTCTAAGTTAGCCAATAGATAAGCATAGTAAGGTCTTCATAATAAATGTAAGAATTCTTATGGCAAAATTCTATATTCATAAATGTAACTTTAAACTTAAAACACTATACTGTCCTCATTTCATTTAAAAGGTAGAGGTTATACAGTATAACCATCTGCTACACAGCCTTTCATTGTTTTATCATTGGAAACACAGGCTCACAAATGCATTTCAATATTCATGCAAGATGTAAACAAAGAGCTTCATTCCTGTGTTTTATTACTTCCACCTTTATCAGACTTTGATATTGAAAACATTCATACTTGCTTTGTAATTTACACAATGATTCTTTAAACAAAGTTTTAATTATTCTAAATGACCCGAGCAGATCAGCAGCAACTTAATGATAATTTATTACTCTACTCCTTTAAGAAGTTGTGATCAAAGAACTATATGTTTTTAAAAACGTAAATATGAGTCACAGAAAAATATTAGAGTAAAAAGTGAGAAAACAGAATGGATCAATTTGCTAAGAAGAAGAAGATTGTCTGGTTGATAAGAGTAAGAAAACACAGCTGTGGGTTTTTGTACAGCTGCTTCACTGACTTCAGTCACTGTGTCCACCGAGCACAATAATAAACAGCTGAATCTTCAGTCTTCAGGTTGTTCATCTGTAGATAAACCTGCTTTTGGTTGTTGTCTCTGGAGATGATGAACCGACCCTGAAAAGACTGAGAATAATCTGTGCTGCTATCAGTGTAGATATTAACAATCCACTCCAGTCCTTTTCCAGCTGCCTGTCTGATCCAAGCGATGTAAGGAGTGCTACTAAACCCTGAATATGTGCAGGTCAGTTTGTGGGATTCTCCAGGTCTTTTAACCACTGAGTCAGACTCAGTCAGTGTTTGACTCTCAGAACCTACAGAAAGAAAGAAAAAAAAAGGATCATCACTTCAATTCCAATGTTATAACTTAGTTTGCACGAGGCAGAAGTCTTTGTTCTTACCTGGTAATTTACAAAACAGAACAAGGAAAAGAACCAAATAAAACAATCTGATTGTTGTAAAAGTCATTTTTCTTTCTTCTGTTTGCAGCTTGTTTGTCTGAACGAGTCACTGAACTTTGTAGCTCTTTAAATGAAACATGTCCGTTTTGCATTGACTCCTCCTCATAAGAGTTACGTCACCACAAACAAAGTATTCATTCATTATTTAATGTATGTAAATTTTGAAATTATAATATATTGATAATAACAAAAAGTTTTAAAATTGTTCACAGACCAAAGGACATGTACAGATTAAATATAAAGAGGTTTTTGTATTTGAGCTCAGTGGATTTTAATATTGAGTTAAAAATATGCAATTAATCCATCAAACTCTTATAAAAGTGTCAGAAAACTCATGTTTATTATTATTTTCACGAACTGACAGAACACATGTAGAACTGCTTAATCCTGCTAACATTAGTGTTCTGAGGACCCCTGGTGGAGACTTCATGTAACACGTGTTCAGACTCTGAGGGGTTTTTGTGCAGCTCTGCAGGTGTTTTGTATCACTGTGGTCGTCTCACACAGTAATAAACAGCTGTGTCTTCAGCCTGCAGATTCTGTCCTGTTATTGTTACTGTTCCTGCTGAAGTGTCTCTGCTGTAACTGAACTTGTTCTTCAGAGCCTCATTTTGATAAAAGTCTTCATCCCACCACATGTGAAAAATCCATTCTGGTGCTTTTACTTCTCTCTGTCTGATCCAACCTGTTCCATAGCCGTAATCAGTCAAAGAGTAACCAGAGACTCGACAGGTGATGGTCAAAGACTGTCCAGGCTGCACAACTTTAGAGTCTGGCTGGATGAGATCAATACTGTCCACACCTGTAGAAACACAAATCATCATTATCTCCATCATTCATCTGAATATTGAGTGTTTCTAAGTGATTATTAGTAAAATCTGCTCACAGGATCCAGCTGTCAGCAGCAGGATCAGAGTTACAGAGAACATGTTGGTGTTGAAGATGATCTGATGGAGGATCTTTGTTCTTCTCACTGAAACACACAGACTTCACTTCCTTTTAAATAAACTTCATTTACATATTGGTAAGGAAGTTTGTATCCCCCTTCAGTTTCCCTTTAGTGTGATGGAATCTTATGATTTTCTATGAGAAATATAACAGATCAGACTTTAATTATTTGTTATATTTAGATTAACATCTGGTTATTGGTTTGAGCACAAATTAAATTTTTAAAGATGGATGAGGCTCAGTTTCACATTGACTCCTCCTCTTCCTCCATTTTTTAAATGTATGACGCAAAATAAGAAAAGTGTCATTTTTGGAATTGGTTTGGCCGTGGTGTTGGAAACATATGTAGGCAGGCAGTAACAGACAGTTGGTTGTAAAATAAAAAAAAATGTGATATTTGACCAAGACAAGGCTTAAAATTTATAGACTAAATGGAAAGTGTTAATGGCGTGTACTTGTGGCTTTTCTTAAAGGGGCCATTCCACTAAAAACAGTTTTCCTTTTAGGGTTTCTGTTGAATATTTTTGCTCCACAGTTGGGATACTGGTTGTGAAAATGGCCCAACAACTTCTCTTTCAGTTTTTATCTCTCAAACTATGCAGGTGACGATTAAACCTGAGTTTGAACGGCCTGTATGTGTTGCGTCACTGTTGAGGCACTGTTCCTTCTAATGGGCATGCGTGACACATTCAAGACGCATTCCGTTCAGACAGCAAGTCACATTCAGGTCACATTTCACAGAAAATATGAACGACCTTGCAAAAAGATCTGATCTCACAAAAAAATTGGAATTGAGCATTAAGACCTGCAGTGTGAATGTAGCCTTTGAGTCAGGTGTTTCCCAAAGCGCTTTTGCAGCCAAAGTCAGCCGAATCTTTACGCAGAAAGATTGAAAGGTCTGTTAATCAGTGTTTCCCAACGTTTTTTAGATATAAAATGTTTTATATTACAGGTTAATACTTCAGAAATAACCATAAAGTGAGTTTTGTTATTCACCCATTCCCACATACACTTACACTTTAGAGACTTGACTAACCTGACTAGACATTAGAGCAGTAGAGAAGTTTCAAAATAAAAGGACACATGGATTTCCATTTGCAAGAATACGATAAAGTACAGTACCTGTGATTGGTTTTAGGTCTGTAGGTGGTGTGAAAATAAGCCACATACCTTCTGCTAGTTGTTGTGTGAACTGAAGAAATCACGCTATTTTTATGAGATTTCGTGCTCTTCCGGGACCAGCTGGATGTAACACTTGAGCGAGAAAGTGCATTTAAAATGCTCCTTGTGGGAAGGGTCGCACAGCTGATTGTGCGAGCAAAACGCTGCACCTTGCTGACGCGTCCAGTGGAAAGGATGGGTTAGGAGCCCTGGTGTTACCTTTGACCAGCTCTCATATAAAAACCTGTTTGACGTTGGCAAAATCAAAAGCATTCTTACCCATACTTTATACTTTATTTCATATTAGTCCATATGCTTATTACTTCTAACCGAGACAGTTCTTATTGGGTGGCACCTGTTAGTCTTTAAGAAGCATTAAGCTAACATCGGCTCTGATCCACATGGAGAAAGAACAAGATGATCTGCATTGCTGACACATATTAAGTGAAAGGGACATGCACTTGATGTAAGAGAGATCAGCATAACAACAAGGTAAATGGTTAATGAATATTTATATCAAACAAACTGAACGATGATCGGCTGTTTTACCAAAAAGCAATAAAAATACATCTCATATCACACAAAATGTTAGACTGAATTTTACAGCTTGTTTCAGATTTTGTTTTCACTGAATCTTTTTTATGGATGTATTTTACCTATAATAATAAATTATTGGAGCATTTTTTTCTCTTTTGTCTGCTACTACTCTTCAAATGCATTATCTTATGAATGTGAACTGGAAACCTGAATATTTCCTTCACAAGATCAATGAAGTATCTATATTTTTCTAGTTTAGATTTTTTCTAAACTTTTTCATAAAACAAGGACAAAGAGCTTATCAGTAATTTAATGACAGAATCAAAAGAACATGTGACTTTATCAGTAACTGATATTTTTTTTGTAGATAGGGTTAATACAGGAAAATGTTTTTTTTTTTTTTTGCAAATGTCCTGTTTGTGTCTTTCATGATTTTCCTCTAAGTTAATGAACTTTGTGTCTTTTCTTTGGTCTTTTCTGCAAGACATCAAGAGTTGGACAGTATCAAAGTTTTAAAATCGACCTTACATGAATAAAGGACTTGTTATTTGATCCCAGCTGCTTCTGCTGCTGAATGACATTTTAATTTGAGCCAAACTTCATGATTGATACAGAAACATCTGTATAATACTGAGATGTGAGATATGTTCTGGTTGAGTATAATTATCTGGACTTAGCTTTGTTTCTGTTGATCAGTTTGTAAGTTTAACAGAAGAAGGATCTGCCAGCTAAAACATGATGGATGATCTGAATTATCAGTCATTTTAAGTCATTTTAGAAACTTTTTGGTTCAACATAAATCACATTGAGTGACTGTATGTAATTCACTTTCTGTAAAAGTGCTGTTGATTAATTGTAGGTTTGAGAAATTACTGAAAACATTTTGTCAAGTAGAAGCACATTTCATGGGTATGTGAGATTAAAAAATATTTTTTATGGTCTGAGGCCCTCTGCTGGTGACTTCATATACCATTTGTTCAGGCTCTGAGAGGTTTTTGTACAGCGGTTCTGATGTTTTTGTCACTTTGGGTTTCTGGTACAATAATACACAGCAGAGTCTTCAGGCTGCATGTTCTGTCCATTTAGAGTCACTGTGTTACTAGAAGATTCTAAAGAAATACTGAACTTGCTTTTGAGGGAATCTTTGTAGTCTGAACTACCCCCAATCTTTCCATCACCGATCCACTCCAGTTCTTTTCCTGCAGGTTGTCTGATCCAGTGTGTCCAGTAGCTGCTAACAGAATAAGAGACCTGACAGCTGATGGTCAGACGTTGACCTGGCTGTACAGTCACAGAGGCTGGTTGTGTCAGCTGTTCACACTTCACACCTGGAAGAAGAAGAAGTTACAAATGATGATGAAATGTTTCAAGAATGAACTTCTGACTGTAATAAATGTGAATAAACTCACATCCAGCTGCTAAGAGCAGGAACAGAGCTGCAGAAAACATGTTGACTGATGAAACAAACATCCTGTCAACTCAACTCCATAAACTGATGAGATATTTTTATAGTAGATGGGAGGAGCCAAAGTTTGCATGGTAGATGTGCCTGGCACTTCCTGGCTTGGTTGGGTCCATGCTGGGAGGGGCTGCCTTTGGGTTTGAATCCATATCTTGGTGTGCTTGGTGTAGCTGGCTACTAGCGGGGCCTGTGGGGTCATCACTGGAGCATCTGTACTGCACCACCACCTACTGGTAAAGAGTATGAATGTAATCATGTTTGGTTGTGAGCTGGTAGAGTTGCTGTTTTTAGTTGGTGCAGTTTGGATTCACACTGCACTTTATTAAACAGACCAAATAAGCTTAGGCGCATGTTCTAAATCCCCACCTGTGGTGGTGCTGTGGTGTTACTGCACAACTTTTTTTGTTGTTACCAAGTCGTTACTGCACTTCCTGGAGCTGTGAGTCTCCTTCTACAGTGAATGTAAATAAACATGGAGTTGTAGCAGATTCTGGTAGTTTGGGGATGGATCTTATGTGTTTGGCAAATAAAACAAATGAATATTTTGCAGCAATGGGCTCAGGAGGAGCAGGTAATGAGGCAGGATGCCCTGCACAATATAGTCCGCTTCCTGCTTTTGGTGCAGTTGCGTTCACACATGCAATCGAGCTGCTCCAGAGTTCACGTCAATTGAACCAAGACCCACATTTTTAGACGGACTAGAGTTCATTTGTTTGGGCCGAATCAGAGTTTGCTTGCCCATTCACACCTCCCCAAACGAACCGGACTTTCTCAGCAAGTGAACTCGAGTTTCAAATGGACTAAACAGGGCTGGTGTGAATGCACCCTAAATGTAAATGGTACGTTGATATCGTGGAAAGCAAAAAGCAAACAATAGTATTGTTGACATGTGAAGCTGAATATGTGGCATGAGCAGTAACAGTTTGGTTATTTCCTTATTCTATCAAACCTTTTGTTATTATAAATAGAAGAATCACAACATTCAAGAAGTTTGGTTCAATACTCAGCTGAGGAGAGTGTCAGCGTACGCAGCACCTCAGCAAGAAAGCTCTGACAACTCTGACGATCCCTCTTCAGCTCAGTGTCTTTATTCACTTAGAAACAGCAATAACAGATGACATGAATCATCACTCCCAAATCAGTCGAGCCAGTGGCGGCTGGCACCTCGCAATCATCTTGGATTAAGAAAAACAAAGTGTTCTGAGGAAGAATGTGTAAGTCAGAGAACAGTAGCGCGTCAGATAACGGGGCCTGTGTGACTGTCTGCACACAGGTCATGCAGGATATTTCTTCAAAGCTGGTGTCAGAAATGAACATGTATAGTTTTTATGTTTTCCATTCCCTATCAGATGGTCTTGTTTAGGTGGAGGGCGTGGTTGCCCTTGTGGTGGTCTGCCTGGGATCTATTGCTCTGGAGAGGGACAGATGCCCTAAAGCTGAGTTTCCCTTGTGGTCTGCTTCAGGGTCTGAGGGGGCGGACTGGTGCTTTTCACACCCACTGCAACTTATAGTTAGGAGTGCATCCATGCACACAGGTGCAGAGCCCGTAGGTGGGGCTTCCTTTGTTGTCAAATCAAATCAAATCAAATCAAATCAAATCAAATCAAATCAAATCAAATCAAATCAAATCAAATCAAATCAAATCAAATCAAATCAAATCAAATCAAATCAAATCAAAAGCCTTTATTGTCATTATATGGCGGTGCATACTATGAAATTAGGAGCGCTGCTCCACCTGGTGCTCAGACACATAAGTAAAAAGAAAATAAACTAAACAGAAATAAGTATAAAGACATAAATAAGTATGAAGACTAAAATAGTAGCATTGTATAGATAAATAAAATATGATGTACATTTTAACGGTAGACATTTAGATATTTACAGTGGTCTGGGTTAATAAAAGTTATTGCACTAGAAAATATTGTAAGCGCCGCTTCAAGAGCGTGAAGAGCTTCAAAAGTTCAGCTAGCTGAGCTTCTGGATTGCTTGCATTTCAAACAAAATCCTTGAAATGCTTGAAAAGTTGACGATGCTTGAAAAGTTGACCATACTATCTATCTATCTATCTATCTATCTATCTATCTATCTATCTATCTATCTATCTATCTATCTATCTATCTATCTATCTATCTATCTATCTATCTATCTATCTATCTATCTATCTATCTATCTACCTTGGCTGACCAGAGCAACTGGCAGCCTCGGAGAGTGAAGTCAAGCTTTTCTCTGTATCTTTTCTGGGACAATAAAGGCATATCAACTTCAAATTCAAATCCAAATGTTAAACTTATTGTGCAAAACAGCGATGAAAAAGGGTTTATTTCCCACAATAGGAGTAGAAAAGGATCCGTACAACTGTGTGTGCATTGCTTCAGGACTGAGGATACCATGGTGGGAAATATATAATAATATTATAAAATAATAATGTGATGACGGTACCTAGTTATGTTATCTGTTGAAGGATGGACTTCATGAACCTCCTTCTATATAATGAGAAATTTAGAAATTTGTGTCATTAGTTTCTTTGGGGTTTTGAGCTGTAAACTATTTTTATTTACAGTAGAAATTTTGAGAAAATATAAAAGACAAAGTCAAAGTAATTTCTTAATCTCGTGTAAAAATCACAGAAACACAAAAACAGCTGGCAAACAAAAAAAAGGGACTCAGTAACATACAACAGTATAATCAGACTTGTACTGTGTGTCTTTAGCGACTCTGTGGCCTCCCAGCTGCAAATCATTGCAGAATGTTGTGTTTGGTTCTCAGCGCTTCATCAGGTTAGGATTTGGTTTTGACTCATTCACACTGAGTCTGAATAACTGTTTCTTGGTGTAGAAAGTGGTTCATTCCAGACCGATTTGTTAAAATATCTTGTTTTTTTTTCTGTCTGATGTTTTATCCACAAGTGTTAATGATCATTCTGTTTATTAAAATGTAATTATCTCTGCTCATTTCAAAAACTTGAAAGTCTGAACTGAAAATGACCAGCTTGTACAAATGTTCTTCTTAGTGGAAATAAAGAGTGAAACATCCAGCATGTAAAAAAAAAAACTAATGTAAAGTTTCTGTAAAAGAAGTTGAGGTTCAACCAAAATGTTTCCTGTTGATGTGAAACTGAGCTGCTGTTCAGTTTCTGTCAGACTTTCATCTGCAGCTTCTGCTTCCTGTTGAAATGTGGTTTGAACTGATGAAACCACTGCGCTGAAAATGAGCGTGTTTGAAAATCACAGAGAAAAACATTTCAGATCAACTCATACAGTAACTGATAAAAACAAACAAACAATTTACATGAACAAACAGGTTGTTTTTTTCAGAGGTTTTTGTTGCATTGAAACCATCATTGTGCCTGGAAACAACACTGTACAGGGTGTTAAACCTATAAAGACTAAACAGGGCCTAAAAACTAAAAAAGAAAACAACAACAACAAAAAAGTTGATATAAATCAAGAAAAAGAAAAAAATCTAATAAAAAAAGTATTAGTGTCTAAGAACTAAACCCTGTGGAACTCCACATTTTGCAGCAGTTTTCTTTTGGTAAAAAACAAGGATATTTGAATTCATATGAACATTATAAAAAAATATAGTGATGGCTAAATTGTTCTCATGTTTTATACATGTGTGTATCTGCAGACCGTTTGAAATACAAATACCAAAGTAAAAATATAAATATTACAAACAAGCACTTTTTATTTAAAATAAGTTCATATAAAAGATGAAAAAATGCAAAAAAGTTTAACAGATTAGACTGATACATCAAGAAAAAGTAACAACTATAAAATCATAAAACTCATACAGAAACAATTAGATTGATAGAGAGGAAAACTTTTTAACTAAAGCAAGGGACATTTCTTATTAAAAAAACAGAGCTAGAACATGTAAAACAGGCTGATCTGATGTTTTATTTGCAAAACATGAAGCATAAAATTCAAGCCAAAACAAACAAATTCATATACTTGTTCGGATCATTTGTTCTTAATTTTGTCATTTAAAACTATTGAAGTATTTTCATGTTTTCATTTTCATTTTCATTATCTTTAAAGCTGGAGTGCGTAACTTTTACATGTCCGTGGATGTCCGTTTCAGCCAAGCCACTATCAGAGGAGATGACACAATGCAGATTAAGCCGATCGGCTCCTCAAACATCTCATGGTATTTTTCAAAATATATAATTTTTATTTTGCGTGTCCTCCGCGACATTCCCGCGCTGTCGCACATGAAATTACGTCTTTTATGTCACAACAAGAAAAATAATAAAAAATAGAACGCAGTGTCTCGTAGCAGCCGGCAGAACGGGAAGGTCAACATGGCGGAGAATACAAATAAACGGCCGAGAGACACTTATCGGGAAGTGGATCCTACCACGAAAAAAAAAAATTCCTGGACGTTCGGCAGAGGGACTATTGGCTAAGAAGGAAAGTGACCGAAGGAGAAGGCAAACGCGAATTTGTATCGGGGTCGCTTTTCCTCGGTGGAGAGAAGAGATCGGGCTGATGTTCAGGGGTGCACATAAGTGGTCCGCAGGTCCGCACACACTGTCAAAATATAAAATGCGCACCAGATGAAAACCAGAGCGCCGAAGTTCCAGCTGATCAGCTGATTCTGTCTCTATCTGTGTCAGTTTGTGTCTGTTTGTTTGTGTCTGTCAGTTTGCCAGTGTAACGGTTTTTCAGTCAGTCAGATCAGTGCAGCTGACTGCAGGATTCTGCATCGTGTCGAAACTGAAAAAATTCACTGAATAAGACAAATAGATCATTGTGGCTCCAACAGCTGAATAATAAATTTCAACACCAAACTGTTAAATGTAGATTAAAGTGAACAATCAAACCTGTAAACAATCCAACCTGAACTCTGAAGGTTTTTTTTTTACCAGTATTTTTATATTTTACTGGTTTCTCTTGATTTTTTCAACAATGAAATGATATTTATTGAAACAAATATAGAGCCAGGTAAAGTAAACAGACTGAATTTGAAGCTTGATTAAGACAGATACCGGTTGGAATCACAACGGCAGAGATAAAGCGGTGGCAGTTGGGCTTACGTCATATGGAAGTGCCAGCTTCATTGTTGTAATGATGCAAAAATTCCGCTAGGGGGCGACAGAAGTTACAGAAGTTACGCACTCCAGCTTTAAATAGATGAAAAGTAAGTTGAATTGTTTTTTAATTTTGTTCTCCGTCAGATGTAATTTACATTTAGATGGGAATTAAAATTTAAATTACATAAATATGAAACAGAGATTTTTGATTAAGATTTATTTAAGTTTTCTTTCTATGTGACTTATACATTTTTAAAATGAAAGTAAAAGTTAAACTGCATGAGTCACTCGCTCTGCAGAGGATTCAGCTGGTTTCGTCAAAGCCTGTACGGCAGCCTGGTAGGTTCAGTCTCAGAAGATCCAGGCTCTGATGGTCAGGATGGTGCTGAAGGCCAGAGCTTTGGTGAACACCACTCGGACTCCGTTCATCACCAGCAGGTAGAAGTTCAGCTTGGCTTTTTCTGGACGGCAGAGAAACAGAGTTCAGACTGAATTCAACACAAACAGCTGACTGCAGGATCAGTGATCAGAACCAACTGACACAGGAAGTGTTCAGGTGTGTTTGGTGACTCACCTGGATAAATGTTCCCACATGCATCATCTGTTTGGAAACAGAAAACCCAGATTAACACATGTTGTTATATTTAGTGTTAGAATGTGATGATTTCATGACAGAAACATTTTTCAGCAGCTGACAGTTTCAAACTCTCTGAAACAAACAGTTGGATCAGAACTCAGACAGGAAACCCGTCTGTGAGTTTGGTACCAGCTTCGTTGTTGCTCAGCGTTCCGTTCATCTGACAGGAGTGGATGGTTTTGTTGCTGAATGCAGCAGAGTAGTAGGTGCTGCTTTTAGTGGACAGAACTGCATCCTCGGTGCTCGCGGTGACCGAACCACCATCCACGTTCACAGTCATGTTCCCCCCCTTCGTACTGAAGCTGGCCAGACAGACATGTGGACCGAGCTGGTCTGCAGTCTTCAGAGGGAAGCCTTGAGGCTGCTGGGGACTGAGGACGAACAGGGTCGGAATCTTAGAAGATCCAACTGGAAACAAAGAAAACCAGATTTACATGAATCATCACAGAGTTTATAATAAGAACCAGATGGATCATCAAAAAATGACAAAAAAACATAGAGGCTGTTTTTTTCTAAATGGAACATGATTACAGAATAGTTCAAGTTTTCCACATTACTGCAAATAAATGATCAACAAACTTTTATGTCACAATTTACACATTAAAATATTTGTTACGTTGAAAAATACTTTTTCTCAATCGATATTTGAAACATCTTTTTTTAACACAGCATTTATTGTTTGTGTTTTAATGTTTTATTTAAAATATTTTTTCACTGCCGGGAGAAAAATAAATACTTAAAATGTCAATTTTAACATATTGGTAAAAAAAAAAGAAGAAAAAAATTAACAACATTGTATGGCTAATTTAAATTTATTGTTATATTACACATTCAAATCATTACAGCTAAGAGTGGAATTCCAGTTTTCATAATTACTTAATTAAAAACACGATTTATTAATATTTGCATGATCGAGTCTCTCTCAGATTAAGGTTCTTATTAATTAGTTAAGAAGTTTCAAACTCTGAGTTTATTCTGCTGGATATTTCAAGGCGTTTGGTCTAATTAAAAATGTATTTTAATCATTTGCTTCTATCTTTTTTTCTTAATATTATTTACAATGAACGCAGTTACATTTGATTTTCTGTTTTATTTTGATTGTTTTTCTTTCCGCGTAAATTTCTAACAAAGTTTTTCGGGATCTTCGTTTTTCACATTTTATTTCAGAAAAGTCCAGTTTTTCCTCCTACAGCAGGTTATTAAATATCTGTTTATTTTCTCTGATCCTTTTCTTTTCAGTCCTGCAGAGGTGAGTTAGTCTGGATCTTTTTGACCGTCTGGAATGATTTAAATTGTTTCTGTTTGTCTGAATTCCAAAATGTCTCTGAGAGTTTCATCTTCTGGATCAGAACCGGTTGGTTCTGTTTGGTGGACAGAAGAATGTCTCCTACCTCTCTGCAAAAAGACCAGGAGCTGAAACTATGGAGGATTCTGGGCTGTTCGGGGCTCCTAGTCCGAATCTTTGGGGTCCAGAACTGATGGTTCCGAGTCCTTATTAGTCGTCTAAACAAGTGAATGTCTCAGAGTCTCTTCGTCCCTTCGACCGAACTGAATCCTGTCTTTGTCTTGTTTTGTCCAACTGGAGGATTTGGTCGTGAAGTCCTAGCAGCTCCTCTGGTATCGGTCCGCTTTTATCCACAAGACAGCCGACAGTTATTTCAGTCTAGATTCAGAACGGAACCGAACCAGAGGAAACAGACTCGGTGGAGCTCAGAGAGACACGTCTTCAGTCAGCTGATGATTCATTTAAATATTAATGTATATTTAATGATGTTCCGTTATTCTAACTGAAACTAAACACGAGTTTTTTTTAGAATCCGGTTCAGATTCGGATGTTTCTGAATAATCGCGACTTTTATTGTAAATTAAAACTTTTTTTACAACCTAAAACCAGGATCCATTTACACACTTTAAATCCACCGACTGTTAATCTGATAAACACTAAACAAAAGAACACAAAGAAAAAATGAGCGGGCTGAAGCAGCTTTTCAAATTAAAAGTACTGAATTAATTTATTGAAAATTTGACAATAACAGCTGATAATTTGTCACCTAAATAATTTACGCTCCTTTGCTTTTAAAAAACAAAAGCACACAAAAAGACTAAGAAGGATTGCGTGTTTTTCTCAAACATGTGACGGAAATAATAATAATTGAATATAAAGAACAAAATTAACATCCAAAAATCACTTTGAATAAAACTGTTTAATACTCTGTAAACCCCAGTCTAAAATAACCCATAAAGTTAATTATGTGATTTTTGAGTCTAATATTTCAAATTAAAACTCATCTGATTCTGACTTTAAACTCCTAAATAAAGATTTAATTTATATCCTCATGCTGATAATAAACTCTGTGACTGAGCTGCAGAACAATGAGATGAAGAATTATTATCTACAGGTATAAAAATATTAAATAAGACTGTGAGATCAAATTTTTTTTTACATAAAGTACATTTCAGTTGTGAAAGTATTTTTTTAAAAAGTATTTCAAGTCCAGCAAGCTGTTTCTAGATTTACCATGAACAGAATCATGAGCTTATGAATAAAACTATAATATAAATGTCTAAATCCTCAAATATCATCAGAAACATCTTGAAACAAACAAGAACGTCGTGTAAATAATATCTTTAAATGATCTTACCTGGAAGAACAGTGACCTTGGTTCCATCACCCCAGTAGTCAAAAGCATCACAGTGTTACATCTTCACTGAGTCCTTCAACAAAAACATGAAGCTCCAGAAAAAAACACTTTAAAAACTAATTATGTTTGTAAAAACACCAAAAACTGAAGTTATTCAGGTGAGTCTGATGTTCTTTTGTTGTTTTTGTTAAATCTGCTTTGTGTTGATTTTCAGTTCTAAGTTCAAATCAAATAGTTCAGATTCAGTATCTGAACTGTGTGAGTTTAAGCAGCAGATTATCTGATGTTTAAATATCATTCAGTTCATTTAAATAATGACACAGAGTTCTTACCTCATGTTCTCATTAGAAATGATGTGATCTGTCCTTTTTCTCACCATATTCATGGATTACTGTCGAATTTTTGTTCTCAGGTTTTTGTATTGGTGTTTATCTCTGTGCCCCCCAGCCCGTAAATATCACAGTGGGAAACCCTCATACAAAAACTCAACAGTTCTACTAGCTGTAGAACAGCTGGTTCTTTATCACCATCAGAAGGAGAAAAACACGTCAAAGTCCTTGTATTATTTTCAGTTGAGTTTTGTTCACTAACAAGATCAGAGTTTAAAGCTAAGATAATATTTTTTGTAACATGATGAAATCAAAGCAGTTTTGGTTAAATCTTAGTTCAGACCTCCAGCAAGTGTCAATTTTTAATGTGTTTTACACTTAAAACTAAAAACACCACATTCATTGTATCCACATTTTTGGATTTCTTTGTAATGAAAGCATTTCATAAATATGTGCAATCTCTTTCTTATATGTTCTTTATCTGTTTGTTATGGGCCCTGTTATGTTGTTATGCAGGTCCGGGATTGGTGGATCTCAGCTCAGTAGCTCCTAGAAAGAGAGTGGCCAGTTTAGCTGCCAATCATCTCAGGGATTTCTTCCTCCTCCTTTATTTCTATGGTGGCTGTGGTTTACTGCAGTCACACATGGAAAGAATTGTTGGTATCTTCCAATCAATGAAAGAAAATACTCACAATGGTCACAGAAATAACTTTAATCAGACAAATGTAATAATGAATACAAATTCTATAAATGTTAACCAGGGGGTGCACGGTGGAGCAGTTGGTAGAGCTGTTGCTTTGCAACGAGACGGTTCTGGGCTTGATTCTCGGATGGGGCAGTGAGTCACCATTATATTTGCTTATGTGTTTTAATTGACATTTGTTTTGGATACTTTTCAGTTGACAGGTTGTATTAAAATAAGAAAATAAACAGTCAATGATTGAGTATCAGTTTAAACCTTTATTTATTGTTTACTTTATTTACTGTTGGAGGCATACAAACAATTGTTTGCCGTCAGCCATGGGTGTATCTGCCTTGCACAGCATCTGCCTGCGCCACCCTATGACAGCCAACAGCCGACACCCAGAATGCTTTAACAGAAAACAGATCAGGGTTATTTCAAAGTTACTGCAAACAATATACCTGGCAGTTAATTGTAACATAGAAAAGGAAGGATTGTTGCTGCAGCTATTTACTCACCTCTGCCTCTTCCTGGTCTATGGTTGTGCGCAGGGAAATTGTGTCCCAGGACCTGCAAACAATTTATTAGTTCTGCCTGGGACGGCAGGAGGTGAATGGGTCTGGAGAAACCATCTTTTTGTTTGTAAATGAAAAAGGTCAAATAATGTATTAAATGTGATGAGGCATGAAAAAGGGTTAGTGAAGGTTTCTAAATATTATAAATATTTGTCTTATTCTGTTGTTGATATTGTATTGTGGTTTGATGTTTGTATTTTTGTTTTTGTCTGAGTCCTGAGTCTTGTGTAGAATGGTTTGTTCCAATTAAGTTCATTTTTTCCAGGTTATATAAGCTTCTCTGTGTCAGTCAGTTGTTGTTGGTGGTGGTAGGATGAGATATGTGTTGGAGCACAAGTGAGCACCAAAATAAAGTCACGGTAAATTAATGCCTTCTTGACTCCTGGTCCTCCTTCTGGGATGTTTGCCTCCATGGCCGCTCGACAAAACTGACAGGGCCTTTCAGCATGGAGTTTGCATGTTCTCCCCGTGTATGCGTGGGTTTTCTCCGGGGACTCCGGCTTCCTCCCACAGTCCAAAAACGTGCAAGAGGTTAATTGGTGACTCTAAATTGTCCCTAGGTGGGAGTGTTAGTGATGTGCGATACCACCAATTTTCTTTCCGATCCAATACCAAGTAAATTTCAGACCAGTATCGGCGATATCTATCCCTAACCCTAGTAATATAGTGGAGAACTGTTGGTGTTTATATAAATGATCCACTAGGTTCTCGCAAAAGCCTGTTAGATTCAGTGCAAGTGGCTCTGCTGACTGTAAATCCAGAACCTGTACAGGTCAGTTTGTGTGATTCTTCATGGCCCTCCTTTATCAACCGTTCTCACGCAGAGATCTGTGCATATTTCCTACGTTGGATCAATTCTACGCATTGTGTGGTATATCAATTTGTACTTGTGAATAGAAATGTTCCTAAAAATAGCTCTAGTTGTAGTTACGCACAGCATCTAGTGGTTGAACATGGAACAGAAATTTGGAAAGTCTCAGTCATCCGTCATCATGTTGCTCATCCACAAATTGAACCAATTAGTAATTATGTGTGTTAATAAACAGCTTTGTTGCATAATTGGTGTTCAAAGTTAAAAAAGACAGCTGTCACATAGAAGTATTTGAGATCTTGCAGCAACTTGTTTGAGGGAGTCATTGATCTCAGCAAACAGTTTGTTCATTATAATTAACTGCTCCTTCACTTCCTTAAGAGCCTTTTTTCAGCATCCTCTTGAACCCTTGGCTCCTTACGCAACGATGACTCTTGCACCAGCTGCTCGACCCATTGCTGCTGATCCTCCAGTGGGAGAACAGGATGTGGTACAGCTTCCGTTTTAAAATAAAGTGTACAGTATAGGTCTATTATTTACCTGTCTTCAAGCACCTAACTGTATCCATTTTTATATATATGAAGAGCGCACTGATTTTCCTATTTATAAAATATAAAGTAGCTCCTTGTTTTATCTGGTTAAGAAGGATAACCTGGCTCTACCAGATCTATGTGTAGCCCCACCTCTTGTCGAGTCAGGGAAACACACATCTGGAACCGCTCCATTTGAAACCATCTATAAAAGTGAGGGCCGTCTGGTATAATATTTTAAGCTGATTGGAGGACGAGCCAGCAAGTGTCTGCCTTTGATGATTTGTCTTTAGCTAATCACAGTAAATCAAGCTCTTGCAAATCCAGTCTGGAGTAAAAAAACACACATTGTTACCACTAAGAAAAGCAAAACACCTCTTTACCATCAAGAAATGCACAAAGTTCTTACCTTTGATCATTTTTCAATATAGAAATCATGTCTAGTTCTCCTAAAATATTCAATAGCCACTTTTATGCGTACATCCACCGCAGCCATGCTTGTTTTGCTTTGCCTGCCTGGGCACTTGCTGCCAATCATACCTGAACACCCACCCCAAGGCACAATGCTAACACATGATTGGTCCAATCTTGGTCCATCTTCTAAACCTGCTTCTTCCTCTTCAGGGTCGCAGGGGGGTGGTGCCAATCTCCAGCAGTCTTTGGTCAAGAGGCAGGGGACGGTTTTATCTGGAACAGTACAATATGGATTTTCGTGGGTTTGGAAAACTCCAAATCTCACGAGAATCGATCTTGCACTGCAAGGTTATAAGAAGGCTGTTTTTCACTTTAAATGGACTCCAGCAAGTTTAACCACAAATAAATGTATAGAAATGTACAATGTCTTCCTCATACATGGTCCAACAATGTACTGGTCACTAGAAAAAGTCCAGGCATTTTCACCGTAGTTGCATCTATATGCATGTAAAATCATTTTATTAGTTATTAATAGAGCTTGTTCGGGTCGGACACACATTGTACTTTCCAGAGGCACTCGAATGCATCATGAAGTCATGCGCGTTCACACTTAGGCGTAACGTTTACTATCGCTAGCTAAAAGCTGCAGAGAGTAGTGTTTAAAGCATGGATTCTACCAAAAACAAGAGCACACACTCCAGCCCAGACCAAAACCAAGAAAAAGAAACCAAGAGTTTTTCCAGCGTGACAAAAAGGGGGAAACGTGAGTCGGATCGACGGAGGTAAAGATCGGTTTGGCATTTGAGAAGTGCGAAATGCTTAGAGAATCTCGGTATAAGAAAGACCTGCAGTCAGAGTCATTTTTGCTTGAAAGGTAAGAAATTATTACTACGTAGGGAAAAAGAGTTGTGTCAGGTTCTGTGAGTGACTGTACTGAGTGAGTCATCTTCTCTGGAAGAAGATCTTTGGTTGTAACGCTGGAACACCTGCTCGTTAAGCTACGTGGGTGGAGAAGAAGCAGGCGCGAGCGTCTTCCTGGATTACACTCGATGTTTCTGTGTCTCCTCGGAATCTCACGATCACTGTGAAACCCGAAGTCATCTGAACCTGTCTCTCTGCCTGCCCACTGCCCTGAGTTTGATCATTGTTGAAAATAAAGTCAGTTTTAACAACTCTGAAATCTGAATCCAGCCTGAGTTCAGCATGTGAGTTAAACGCTTATCTGAGTCCATGAAAAGTTGATGCTTCCATAAGAGTTTCCACATATTTCCCGTAGTTGGAACATTTTTTAGCCGTTTGACGTGCTCACAGATTTGGTTTAAATATCATACGTCACATTTATTATCTCAGTCGAAATCATGTCAAGTTTCAAGTTTATTTCAAGTTTATTTATTTATAAAGCACCAGTTCATGATAAAGTCATTTCAAGGCACTTCACAGAAAAATCAACCAATTAATAATAAAACATTTTCTATCTAAGGAACCAGCCGATTGGGCTGAATTGTTATTTCAGCACAATCCCCCATCCTGAGCAGCACGATTGGCGACAGTGAAAAGGAACGACTCCCTTTTAACCATAAGAAACCTCTAGCAGAACCCGGTTCAGGATGGGCGGCCTTCTGCCTTAGCCGACTGGGGTCTGAGCTGACAGGAAAGAGACACAGACAAACACTGATGGATTTGGGCCAGTCGTCATGTCTATAGAAAGATAAACAAAGAAACAGTTAATGGCAGCAATAACAATCAATACAAACATGGGTAATAAAGAGAGACAGCAGAGTGAAGAAATGTGGTCAGTATGTCCTCCGGCAGTCTAAACCTATAGCAGCATAACTAAAGGGAAAGCTCAGGAGAACCCAAGCTAACCCTGACTATAGGATTGTGCAAAAAGGAAAGTTTTAAGTCTATTCTTAAAACTACACAAGGTGTCTGCCTCACGGATAAAAAGTGAAAGCTGGTTCCACAGGAGAGGAGCCTGATAACTAAAAGCTCTTCCCCCCATTCTACTTTTAAAAACTCTAGGAACTACAAGCAGACCTGCAGTCTGAGAGCGAAGTGCTCTGTTAGGAGCATATGGAACAATAAGATCTTTAATATAAGCTGGAGCTTGGTCATTCAAGGCCTATACGTCAAAAGCAGTGTTGGGCAAGTTACTTTAAAATTGTAATATGTAAAATATATTACTAACTACAGCTTTAAAAAAGTAATAAGTTTGTATTACATTATTACTGTCTAAAAAATGTAACTGAGTTACACTACTCCGAGTTACTTTCGGCAAAATGTGAAAACGTATGTATGTGAAACTATTCTAAAATGCTTAAATCCTCTGTGGCTGGATGCTTTCTCTTGTCTGGCTCCGGTGTTTTTTAAATCAATTTTGTTAGCATGACATCGCTGGATGTGCTTTTTCAAGTTGCTTGTACTGTTTCGGGAGGTCGATAGCTCCTTCGGTGTGGTGCATAAGTTGCACTTTACTATTATGTTTTTGTCCCTTTCTTTTACGAACTGGAAATAGTGTGAATAATGCCATCGTGTAAACGTGCAGTCAACGGTCTCTTCCTCCACATTCATTTTGGTGTCTTGTTTTGAAGATAGCAACAGTGAGCCACAGAAAGCGCACTCCAACTCTCATCAGAACTCTGGCAGCAACATTTTGGATCAGCTGGAGGCCTTTAACAGCGCTATTAGAACATCCTGATAATAATGAATTACAGTAATCAAGTCTAGAAGTAATAAATGCGTGAACTAAAGTTTCTGCATCTCTTTGATTCAAAATGCTCCTAATTTTAGCAACATTACGCAGGTGGAAGTAGGCCGTCCTGGTAACATGCTTTATATGAGAATTAAAGGACATGTCCTGGTCAAAGATAACACCCAGATTATTTACCTTCTTCTTGGAGGCCAAATTAATGCCATCCAACGTTGATGACTGACTACACAGCTTGTTCCTAAGATTCTCAGGCCCAAAAGTCACAACCTCTGTCTTGTCTGAGTTTAAAAGCAAAAAATTAAGCATCATCCAATATTTGACATCATTAAGACAAGCTTGTCATGCCTGCAAATCTGTAAATTGTTGAATACAGGACTGACTCAGCTGCGAGTGCATGTGCAGCATGCGCGCCTCATGCACGTGCTTACCGTTAAGATTGCAGTTACGCGTTAGGCCTCACGCGGCAATTGTGAGCCCGAAAATTGGAAAATCGTTTAGAGCAGCTTTAAATTAAAAAAAAAGTTTGACTTACATTCATTGTGGACACTGGATGGTCCTGCGTGTTCTGTTGGTGAAGCTGTTTTCACTGTCCCCGGTAACACCAGTCAGATCAACAGCTCCAATTATGATGGAAACACGTCTGTTAAATGCGAGCAGCTCTGTGGTATTCTGTCCACCTCCAGTACAGACTATGGACCTTCTGTGCTCTGCTACATGTTTTTTTGTGCAGTTTTATATCAAAACATTTCTTTTTTATTTCTGAAGGGGATCTCTCCTCTGTTCCAACCACATTTACCACATCTGCAACTCTCTCCCGAGTGGTAATTTTTCTTTTATTGGTTTCTAATGAGCTGAGAGAACCAAACAGCAATTGTTGGTTCTGTTCCACTTCTGCAACAAGCGCCTCGATCTCGCTGTCACAGAATTTTTTTTACATTTATTTTGCTCTTTCGGTCATTGTTTTAGGGATTTCCTGTATGGGCTTTAAAGGAAGCGCTGTCACCAAATATGGCTAATTGAGGGCGTTTCTGTATGTAAATTACTGTTAAAGGGCACGAGGGCCTGAGTGGGATTTATCAACACACCATGTGCGTACGAGTGGCCACTGCACATTTGATAAATCAGACTTTTGACTGTTCGTATGAACATTCTAATTTTTATTCGTAGGATAGAATATAGGACAGTTTCTATGAACGATTGATAAATAAGGGCCCTGGGGTCTCATTTATAAAACTTTGCGTAGAATCCTAACTAAAACCGTACTTAAGCTCAGCAAAAAAAAATCTACTTACGCCAAGTAAGTTTGGGACCTATAAAACATGGCGTACGCACAGCTGCACGCAATCTCTGCTTTATAAATCACACTTAACCTAGAAATGTGCTCAGGTGTTTCTGGATCACATCCCGCCCTCAACACGCCCACTTTCTGCCATAAATGGTCAATGCAAAGTGCCTTGTGGATCTCATGCATATTAATGAGTCGGCTCGTCCACAGCAGATCAAGGAAGGGCAACTTCACCGAAGCAGAAATTGAGGCCGTAATTTCACGACTATAAGGCGCATATAAACGTCTTAGATTTTCTTCAAAATGAGCGATGCACCCTATGGTGCGGAGCGCCCTATATGAGGCGGACGTGATAGAAAAAGCATGAGAACGTTAAAGAGGGAAGTGTGGGCGTGGAGCGGACGTGATAGAAAACGCATGAGAACGTTAAAGAGGGATGTGTGGGCGTGGATTGTGTATAAAAGAACAGGTATGTGCTTTATGCAGAACATTGTTGTTTTAACAACCCTGAAAATGGCGAAAAGACATGCTTATGAAGCTCAGTTTAAACTGAAGGCAATCAGCTACGCGGAGGAACACGGGAATCGAGCCGCCGCGAGAAATTTCAAAATTAACGAGTCGATGGTTCGTAAGTGGAGGAAGATGGAAAACGAACTGCGACAGGTGAAGAAGACGCAGCTGAGTTTCCGCGGAAATAAGGCGAGGTGGCCAGAGTTGGAGGCAAAACTCGAGCAGTGGATCATTCAGCAAAGAACGAGTGGCAGGAGCGTTTCGACGGTCACTATTCGCCTAAAGGCAGAAACGCTGGCGGAGGAGATGAAAATCGAACATTTCAAAGGAGGTCCATCTTGGTGCTTCCGCTTTATGAGACGGTGCCATTTATCGATCCGGACCAGGACTACGGTAGCGCAGCAACGGCCAGCGGATTACAATGAAAAGCTGACAAACTTTCTCTCATACTGCAGGAAGCACATCAGCGACAAACGGATCCAACCGAGCCACATCACGAACATGGACGAGGTGCCGCTCACGTTTGACATCCCGGACAGTCACACGGTGGAGAAGACGGGAACCAGCACGGTGTCAATACGCACAACGGGGTGCGAAAGGGCTTCGTTTACTGTTGTGCTTGGCTGCCACGCCAATGGACAGAAACTGCCCCCGATGGTGATTTTTAAAAGAAAGACTTTGCCTAAGGAGACGTTTCCAGCGGGCGTCATTGTTAAGGCAAACGAAAAGGGCTGGATGGACGAGCTAATGATGAAAGAGTGGCTGAGGCAGGTGTATGTTCGGAGACCGGGTGGTTTTTTCCACGCATCACCCTCGCTTCTGGTTTATGACTCTATGCGTGCTCATCTCACCGCTGACGTGAAACAACAAGTGAAGCAGATGAATGCTACGCTTGCTGTGATTCCGGGAGGGCTGACGAAAGAACTCCAACCGCTGGACATCGGCGTGAACCGGCCGTTCAAAGTAAGGATGCGAGCGGCGTGGGAGCGATGGATGACCGAAGGAGACCACAGTTTCACGAAGGGTGGAAGGCAGCGCCGGGCGAGTTACGCTACAGTTTGCCAATGGATTGTAGATGCTTGGACTAACGTGTCTGCTGGTACTGTTATCCGAGCTTTCGCAAAAGCCGGTATCATTTCTGAGGAGCCGCACGGTACAGACAGTGACTCTGACAGCGAGGAGCGAAGTGGACCTGCTCTGTTAGATTTTGCGCAGCTGTTCGATTCCAAAACAGAGGATGAGGACTTTGAAGGATTTGAATAAGGACTATAACCGGTAATGTGCTTGTTTAATATTGTTATATCATCTTAAATAAAGCACAACCAAACTCAGTTTTGCTCCCGACCTATTTTTAATACGCACATTTGCATGCTTGTGTGTGTGTTGTTGTAAGGCGGTGTGTGTGTAGACTGCGCCTTTTCGTACGGTGCGCCTTATGTGTGTGTTAAATACAGTAATGGCACACATAACTGAGACTGCGCCTTTTCGTACAGTGCGCCTTTTGGTCGTGAAATTACGGTACTTGTGTGTGAGGTGGAAAAACAAAAGGAAGTGCTTTTTGGAGGTCACAGCAGTGGCATAACAAATAAGAGAAGATCCACGGAGTGGCACAGCGTTGCTGAAGTCGTCAGTGCTCTGAGTTCTTCAGAGAGATCTGTGGCAGATATAAAAAAAAGTCCGATCTGAAGGTGGAGGCAAAAAAAAAAAAGATGGCTTGCCACCGCCAGTGTGTGTCTGCCACTGGCGGACCCCCTGGCCCCTCTGATCCCCCACTGCTCGCTGTTAGGATCGAACCTGCAAGCGTGCATGGCATTGTGCTGGAGAAGGAGGGAGACACTGACCATGCAGAGGAGACTAAGCTTTTTAATACAGATTAAATGTGTCCCTCATTAAGATATAAAACAAAACCAAATCTTGTTGTTTCCCCATCAGTCACTCTGGACGAAGCGTCCAACGAGGCATCCCGGGCGCGCAACCGAGGATGTGGCTGCAGGGTCGGCCTGTCCCACCAGTGCGCCTCGGGTGCATGGCGCACCTGGAAGTGGCTGGGTGCTCACTGACGCTGTCCTGCAGGCACAGAGGGACATGATTAGTGCTGTGAACGAAGTGCGAGAAGAACTGCACAAAATATGTGACGTCGTGACTGAAATTTCAGGCACACTTAAAGAATTAAAAATTGTAGAAAAATAAAAAATCATGTCTTCTGTGTTGGTCCTGTAAGAGACGCATGACATTTTGTCTCAATCTGCCACCAGCTGATATACCGCATGTCGGGGCGGGGGCTGTGTGTTTGTGTGTGTGTGTGTGTGGGGGGGGTGGGGGGGTGGGTGTTGTTCTGTGAGTGCACGAAGCGGTACAATCGATAATGCTGCTGGAATTAAAAATTTTATCCTTCTCAGCAGCAGCACTGCAGGTGCTCTCCATGTCGATGTGCGTAAGCCAGGTCCTTGGTCAGCTTAAAGTTGCGCACGTTTTTCTGCTGCATTTTTTTATAAATCCCAAAGTTTGCGTGGAAAGTTGCTTACGCAGTTTTCTGACCCTGTTTTGTGCGTAAGCAAGCTTTATAAATGAGACCCCTGGTCTTTTAACCACTGATTCAGACTGAGGCTGACCATTAACACCTGGAAGAAGAAATGGAGATCATGTTTTCAGGTTTTCAGTAGATAATCAGTGTAAATCTTCACCTGTACAGCAGATAGTTAAAAGCAGCAGCCCTGTTCTATAATCCATCATGTTAACCTGAGTGTTCAGTGTTCTCTGTCATCATCTCTGCTCTCACATAAATAGAAGGTGGAAGATATTTGAGTTTTGCATTGACTCCTCCTGACAGGAAGAATGACACTGGACTGGAATCATGTTTCAGTGTGAAACTTGAATGTTTGCT